>JBBJLS010000028.1:9840694-9850713 GCA_037577275.1 Bryconaethiops microstoma | reverse complement strand
GATTCTCTCATCTTAGAAAGGAAACTGCCTTTATTTCACACATTTTCATTTATAGCTGTTCACTCAACAACTTTCCAATAACAAGAATCAAAATCTGCATTTTAATAAAAGGATAAGAGGAGAAAACCTGTGGGGTGCCAAAACTTTTGACTGCCAGTATATATACACACATTTATATTTATGGCTTATATATATATATATAGAGAGAGAGAGAGTGTGTGTGTGTGTGTGTGTGTGTGTGTGTGCGTGTGTGTGTGCGTGTGTGCGTGTGACACTGCGCCTCCTGGTGGACAACAAAGGCTTAGACTTCCAGCCGTGACGTCACATGTTACCTGCGTCACTCAAACTTTCTTGTCCCGCCCAAAAATTTACTCACAAATAAATTAATATTAGTAAAAAATTCAGATCTGTTACAAATATTACGTCAAAATTAACGCTGAATTTTATACTGAAACTGTTGTATTTACTCTAATAACTACCTAAAAAAAGGATAAAAATGTTCTACTAATATAAATATATGGAATTAATTCCCTAGAATGTTATTTTGTTTATACGAAATATAAATATATATTATAAATGAAAAACAATTAAGGACACACAGCTCCATCATAGTTGCATGCTGTGTAAGTTTGAATTTGTGTATGTGTGTGTGTGTGTATGTGTATATGTGTGTGTGTGTATATGTATGTATGTGTGTATATGTGTATATGTGTGTGTGTGTGTGTGTGTGTGTGTGTGTGTGTGTGTGTGTGTGTGTGTGTGTGTGTGTGTACCTTAGGGAAGCTGTTGGACCTGTCCCCCTCCTCCTGGAGCAGCTCTCTGTATGTGTCCAGGTAGCGGAAGGCCACACTCAGCACGGCCTGCTTCCTCTCCACTCCGTCCCAGCTGGGCCAGCCCTCTCCCTGCCTGCCCTCCGTTCCAAACCTGAGTGCACTGTCAAGGAACACCACACTCCCATACACTACAACCTTTGCTTTGTGCTAGATATGAATATACCACTACATGGGCAGAAGTATTGGGACACACCTGTTTTCCAGGGTTTGGGCTAGGCCACCTTACTTCCAGTAAAGTCCAATCTAAATGCTTCAGCATACTAAGACATTTTGGACAACGCCATACTTCAACTTTGTGGACACAGTTTGGGAAAGAACCTTTTCTATCCCAGTGTGACTGTGACCCAGTGCATAAAGACATGGTTGGATGAGTTTTGGTGTGGTAGAACTGGACTGGACCACACAGAGCCCTGACCTCAACCCCATCCAACACCTTTGGAATGAACTGGAATGGAGATTGTGAGCCAGTCCTTCTCGTCCAGCATCAGTGTTTGACCTCATAAATGCTGTACAGAATGAATGGACACAAATTCCCACAGAAACTTGAACATCTTGTGGAAAGCCTTCCAATAAGAGTGTAAGATGTTATAGCTGTTGCACTAAAAAGTAAGCAAAGAAATGTGGTTGGAAGTGCATATTCAAAACAGTCACTAGATAGAAACGTCTGCAAGATGAAGATGAGATTTTATTATGATCTGAATCTGATGAAACGCTGTTGTGCACACAGTCCTGCTTCACCATCCTTTGCATTTTTGTTTGTAGCACTGCTTGACATCAAAACAACATGACATCTTATATGTAGACTGGACATAGGAATCAACCTCTGCAGGTAGGGCTCTCAGTCTCAATAACGCAAACACACACACACAAACACAAACGCATACAAGCCCAGTAGCACAGACACTCACAAACAGGATCCAGCTGGTCTCTGATCACCTAACACAGACGCAAGGATGGAAAAACACAAACTGTATCATGTGGCCAGCCAGTCAGTATAATTACAACCTCTATGAAGTGGTGAAGCCCAAGGAACACACCCAACACATCTATATACACACACACACACACACACACACACAAAACCCCTGTCTCTCTTCTCGTGTAGTTTGTTATTAAATGAGCTTTGCTCTGGAACTGCTCATTGCCCAACACATGAAAGGTTATAAGCAGTCACACATCCTGGTTATGCCTTAATTTGTAATGATGAAACATACAGATAATTTTGATAATTCACTGAAAAATGAAAGATATAATAATAAAAATTAAATAAAATAATAAAAATGGACTTAAGTGAACAATACCAAACCACACCCTTTCAAAACAGTCAAAGTACTTCAGACAAACTAGGATGTCTTATTGTACCAAAAATGTATATAAAAACATGTGTGTCCATCAAGCTCCTTTCCAACAAATCACTGCCGCTTCATCAAGAAGGTCAGTTTTAACCAACACACACACACACACACACACACACACACACACACACACACACACGGACACACAAGTATGCAAAAGTTTAAACACATAGTCAAATGACATGTTTTGATCATTTAAAGGAATTTAATGAAAGCACATAGATCCTCTAGACACAGCACTTAGTAGCTGTGCTTTAAAATGTGCTGAAATGTGTTCCTTGTAGAGGATGCGTACTTATTTTCTCTTACAAACAAAAACAAAAAAATGGGCATCCAAACTAACATCCTGCTAATGAGTATTGCATTGACCTGTAAATACACATATTAGTGTGCACTGAACACAAATGGAAGCTACATTCAGGCTAGGCTGAAGTTTACTACTGCTGCTTCTCTTCAGCTCTGCTCTTCTGATCTATTTAAAGAGTCCCTTCCTGACACCCCGTCCGCATTTAAAAGCACTATTCCTGTACAAAACAGCCAAGGAGCACACATGCACGAGCTGCCTTTGACGACATTCCACATCCAGTAACTCTATATTTATGGCCACTGCCACATCGGTGCTAGAATCCAAACATGAGCCTCAGCCAGTGGGCAGTTGCTGTGCTGCGCTAGTGCTGTCGCTGGCCTTGTCTAGTGCCAGCCTCCGGCCTCCACAGCACTCCGTAGGAACCCAGCTCACTGTTACAGAGTGCTGAGCCTATGGGCTTTGATCTCTCAGTCACTCGCAGAAGAGTGTGTGTGCGTGTGTGTGTGTGTGTGTGTGTTTTGAGCAGACAGAGCCATCAGCGCTAAGTAAAAGAAAGTATCTAATCCAATCAGAGGTGGCTGGAGGAAAAAGTGGGCCAAGCGGTTTCCCTTTGTCTTCGGCCGCAGCAGGAAGCAGACGTGTTCTCACAATAAAAAGATCTGATTAGTGTTGGATTAGGGCCAGCAGCCGCTGACCTGGAGAGAGGTGTGGACGAGGTGAGATAAGAGAGAGAAGCAGAGAGAGAGGGATAGGCCCAGAGAAAAAATGAAAGGTAGAGTCATATGCTAATGTTTGAACACCAGTAGTGCTAAATGTTTTTAGATGTTTTAGATATATATTCCGGCAAATTTCACTGCATCACTGTATTTTTTGGCTGTATTTATTATATTGTAAAAAATCTCAAATATAAAGCATACCATAACATTTGCACAGCTGCACAGCTTTTATCCCAAATAAATAAACCGTAATTATGCATTAAAATGTACAGAAGTGTGTTCTCTGTAGAGGATGTGTACTTATTGACCTAAAAAAATAATTTTGCCAGAGCTGCCCAAACATTTACATACAACTATAAAGCCCTGAAGTACTGTGACAACTGTATATATAATTTAAATGGTCAATACATGGAAGTGAAGGCCGTTTTGAATTCATTGTTGTCGTGATGTAACAAAAACCCAGACTTTTACATATATGTGCCTTTTCAGCCTGAAGCAGATCATCCACGCTCATTTACGATAAAGTTAGAAGGACTGCGTTAGCACAGACTGCTTTTTGAACAAAGCACCTAACAGCACAGCCAATCAGAACAGAGGTCATGCTCATGTATCGGTCTGATGAAGAGAGGTTGAGAAATGGTCACGTAAAATTAATTAAGACAGATGTCATAAGTGGACATAAGGAACTATTTAGACAGTAATGGATATGTATAGAATATGGATAAGAATAACAAGCCTTTTTTATGTTATATTAACCTGAGAATTTCATTATGGTCAAGAGATGGGCTTAATTTAATGAATATTGTTAAAACAGAATATCTATTATACTGCCAACCTTCAGACGCATTTTTCAGATCCATCTTTCTAAAATGTTGTAGTAACACACACACACACACACACACACCCACCCACACACACACACACACACACACACACACACACACACACACAAACACACACACTGAGGACCCTGTGAAAAGATGGGGTGCAGACACGCCGCATTAGGAGCAGCGAGGCATGCAGGCCTCCCCAGGCACGGCTTTGTGCTCTGAGAGCAGACAAGAACCCCAGACACGCACACACACATACAAACACACACACACACACACACAGTAGCATACACTGAGGCTTCACTGCTGAGACTCTTCACACTGAGAATGTAGGTCATGCAGAGAGAGTGGGGGCACTGAGTACATTACCAAGGGGTGTCCTCTCATCACACACACAAACAAACCCCGAAAGTTAACCTTCCTGGGTTCCCCACGGTGCATAAGCCACATTCAATAACTAAACTCATTGAAACAAGTGGAGAGATTCTGCTGAAAGTGCAGATCCCGTGTTTATGTTTGTACGTAGAAGAGGAGATATGCTGTTATGATCTGTTTTGCATATGGCCTGTATATTGAAAAAAAAAATCCTTTATATTGGTGCTTATATTATATTGAAAAATGATGGAAGTACAGACACGATACAGACTGTAAATCAGTGTAAATGTCTATCGCTTTGTAACTAAATATTTCATTTGGAAAATTGTGTAATTGTATTTTAAAAGTCAAGTAAAATGAAAGTAATGACTTCAAAATCATGCATTTACATTACGACGGATGACAGTAAGACACATGTTCCATCTGTTCGAAGCCACAATGCAAAATTCTGCCACCGTCAACGTCCCACAGCGGTCAGAGAGAAACATTCCATCAAAAGTTCACATTTAGCTGAATTTAGCCGTTAGCTGCAGCTTTTGCCTGTGGCTACTTGCAAAAAACTTCGGTCTTAAGTTTTTCTTTTACTTTAAGTGAGATGCAGTGGGGAAAACAAGTACTGAACGTGTCAATATTTTTTTCAGTAAATATATCTCCAGTGAAGCTTTTTACATGACATGTTCAACAAACATTTTGGTGTTGGTGTAGTGTTTTTCAGGTGATGTGCTGTGTCATTTCTCAACAAAACATGGTGTGTACCATGACAGCCAAAATGTTAAGATTTTGGTCTCATCTAACTAAACTACATTCTTCCAGTATTTTATAGGCTTGTCCAAATGTTGTGTAACAAACTTTAAACGAGCTGCAACATGCCTTTTCTTCACTAAATGGAGTCTTGCTGGGTGAGCGTAAATAGAGGTCTTACCAGTAGAGTGTACCGCCTGCTGTTTTCTCTCTAAGAGCTGTACCTGCTGCCTCCAAGTCTTTCTGGTGCTCTTTCTAAGTCCTTGGGTGACTCTTCTGACTATCCTTCTGACTCCCTGGTATGGCCAGTTGATGGTGCAGTGATGTTCTTTCCACTTGCAGTTAATGGTCCCAAAGTTTTTATATACACCTGTAACAATCAGGTTTCCATCAATATGTACTAACCCATAACAGATAGGAGGAAAACTTACTTTCTAACTATTAGCAGATTTCAGCAGGTTCCTTGCCTTGATGTCCTGTTTTTCTTAGTGTGTTCAATATTTTTCTTGTGTCATTCCACTATGTTACACTTTATTTATGTCTTTACTGTTGTGAATTCCTTAAATGTACATATTTCTTTACGGCGTTAATACCAATGTATGGTGAAAATTTCATGTGAATCGCCTGATGCATGTCAAAAAGTGCCAACCAAAGTGAGAACTTTTCGGGAACATGTCAGGTCAGGTTAAATATCAGTTAATGAATATTTTTGTAAGTCGGGTGGGGCAGGTTGGCTCTCATAACAGGTCGGGTGGGTGCAGGTCATAAAAAAGCCTGGTCATTACTGGACAGAAATGCCACTGTTACGACAGTAACTCTGCCACCATGGCAATGTTTAAACAGCTTCATGTCGCCATTGGTTGGGTACCATTGCTGCTTATAAAAATTCTGTGATAAGGCACTGGACAATGTTTTTTTTGTTTTTCTTTTCCAACTGCAACATGCAAAGGCAGCATTAGGGGTTAACCACACACACCCTACAATGAAGCTTTCTCATCAGAATTTAGGGAACTGGGATATATAACCTCTGTTCCCGCACAAAGAAGTGATATTTAACACGCACCTTGCCTACAGGTAGACAAACACTTCTAGAGGAGACTATAGAGAGAGCACAAAAAGCTGTTTTGCTATTGGAATGGGTGTTGGCTTCATTTCTGGCTGAAAGCCTGTGTTTTCCTAGCCCGTGTTTTGAAGATTCTCAACTGCTGCTCTGGACGTTCTTCTCCAAATGTTTAGATAATCGGAAGCCAAAGTCTTTTTTTTTTTTCCTTTCAAATATTACGACACTCACCATTAAAACTGAAAAAGCTGGGCAATAACAGAGTTATTACAGAGATAATCCAACTCTACACGTAATAACATAAATAAACGAAACTTGTTGCTGCCAGCCCAACACCAAAACGCTTCTCGTCTGACATACACACACAGTGGTTTTCTGTGGGTATTTCCATGGTTGCAAAGACCTGGTTGCTAAGTGCGGCAGAAACATGGTCGATGCTTGGCATTACGCGAAGGATACTGCTGAAGTAGAACCTGCTGAAACTTGTCGGATGCCAGGAAGATAGGGTGTGTCAACATGAAGTCATCCAGGAGTATTTCTGCGGAGGGAAAAAGAGAGATGGGAGAGAATTAGCAATCTCAAACCATGCGAAAAAGCCGAGGAGATACAGCAGGCTTGAGAAGTTGAGAACTGACAGGTAAAAACAAGAGCCAACGGGCATTTTAAATGCTCAGCGTACACTGCACTTGTTTGACCGGTCATGGACCCAAATATCTCTCTGTGAATGTAGTTGTAGCTTCTGAAATGCAGTCGTTTTTCGTCTTCATCGACTGTCACCACCATCAACTGCAGCAATTCATTTGCTCATCGAAACAGCTTCTACATTTCCCTTCGTAACCATCACTGGGCACCTACATAACAAAAGAGACTGAACTATTGGTTATTTTAGCTGTTTCCCATTTCGCAGCGTGCCATCAGGAAAATATATTTCATTAAAGGATATTTTTCTCTCTCTCTGGGTGGTTATGATCGTGCATATGTATCTGGGTTATATCGATCTTAAATGTAACATATTAATTATGAATAAAAAAGAACATGAGTCTGCCACTTAAATAGAACCCAAAAAGGCGGCCTTAAGATGAACACATCAGCTCCTGAATAAAAGTAGGTCAGGAGAGCGGACCCCTTCATGGAGTATGCAAAAAAACAAATCGTTCGTGAAAATGACTGGGATGAGATGAGCTCCAGTCTAGTACCCAAAGAGGAATATACCAAGAGACAGCCAGTGTCCACAACAAGAGAAAACGTCCAGTCCCAGCGACCCCGGATCAGGCTAAATGATGTCAGGCTCTCATGAAAATCAGCGGTTTACAGTCATCCTCAGAACATGCTCTACTTCAATTAAGTGACTTCCTTTAAATGTCGGACCAGTAAAATGTCTAATACCTTACTGAAATTAAAGAGCACTCCTCGTATTGCACTAGACATCACATGCCTTGGCTATTTTTTCCTTTACAGTGTCTGGATTCCAGTTTCTGTTTGTGTAAGTTTTACATTGTGTAACAAGACTAAACCCAAATCAGTGCTTCATGACAAAAATAACCCAGCTCCTGTCAGAGCAAGGCCATCCAAGCTGGCCTCAGATCAGCGCTCCCTGTAGGTGTGGTGGGGAGGACAGAAGTGCGTGAGAAGTTTCTGACTGGTTCAGGCTTGCCTTGTCTCTCCTTCTGCATTGCCTGGAAGTCCTTTTGACGTCAAAAGGCCTCAGCAATGCAGGTGAACGGACACCAGCATGAGGTTAAATGCAGGAAGGATTAAGTGCTCTACAGGGGTCTAAATGCATGGGTTCAGAAGGCTGGGTAAAGAGCGGACCTGGAATTCTGTATTTTTTTCTTTTTCAGAGAGATTTAATACAAAAGCATTTAAATTCAGTTCAGAGCAAAGCAAACGAGTCCTATTGTACAGATACTTATTTTTTGCTTGCTTGTATTCTTGGGTGTCCATGCATACCGTGTGTGTGTGTGTGTGTGTGTGTGTGTGTGTGTGTGTGTGTGTGTGTGTGTGGTGCCATGGTGGGCGTGTCAGCTGGGGCCCTGTCCACATCTTTGCAGCTGCAAATTTCCCATGGTTGCCAAGGCAACGTTGCTTTAAGTGACTGCAGGGTGACAGAGAGAGAGAGAGAGAGAGAGTGAGAGAGAAATATAGAGAGAAAAGAAATGTTGGGGGGGAAGAGAGAATGGAGTGAGAGACAGAGAAACAGGCGCAGAGAGAGAGAGAGAGAGAGAGAGAGAGAGAGAGAGAGAGAGAGATGACAGAGACAGAGACAAAGAGAGGATTGAGACAGAAACAGAGATTACAAAGAAAGAGAGAAACAAACAGCAAGGGACTGAAGGAAAAGTACAGAGTGAATCAAAGTGATGCACACCACAAAAAAATCTAATTGGGTGCAAAGTTGTAAGGACTCCCTCCAAATCAGTACAAAATAGAAACAGAGTGGGTGTGAAAGACAGGAACAGAGTGAGTGAGGAGGAACGAATGAGGTTAATTACCACCTCTGATCAGTCTCTTGTCTCTCATAGTTGTGTGTTGGTGCATATGTGTGTGTGATACCACACACTTCCTGTAGTCCTAATTTAATCCTATCACTTACTATATCCTTCTAGTGTTACAGTCCACTACAGTCATAATGGCACTACATCCAAGGAACAAGCTGAGGCTACAGGAATCATATGGCTGTCGGCAGATAATTGCTTGAAAAATAATATCGACATTGGACAGATTTTCAGATTGGACCAAACCAAAATTTTAAAATGTACTCTGGAATAGAAGAATGTTTAGGTGAATATGGTACTAAAACTGTTTTAATTTTACCTTGTTTTTTTACCTAATATTTTAGTTTCTAGAAATAAATCGTTAAATGAATGTTATAGAGATATTGTCTAAATTTCTGCATTTTAAAAATGGTCTTTGTATTGACGTCGGCAATTATGTATCAAATATGCATAACATTGGATAACGGCATCAGTCTACAAATCTTAAACAAAAAAACATCTACGTATGCATGTGCGTGTTTCTTTATGTGTGTGGTTCAGGGATATTTGCAGTCTCTCTATTAAGCTGGATAAGAAAAGTAGTTGGGCCTGTCATAGGTACTAAACTGAATACAACAAGAACAAAAACAAAGATGTGTGTACACTGAACAGGGAGTCTTTTCTTTCACAGTTGGTAAATGCAGTCATGTCTGTCTCTCAAAGTGATTAAGGTTAGCAACCAAGTAGCCTCCAAAACATAAGAAATGAAACCTTTCCGCCTCCCTTTCTGTGAGAAACCTTTTTACTGCCCCCGCACTCTCCATCTCTCCCTTTCATCCATCTCTCTCCTTCTGCCCACCAGTTCACATTAAGATGGAGCTTTAAGAGCAGCAAATCTTTTGCCTAGTTTGCCACAAAGCACAAAGAAACAAGAGAAAAGCACAGCTTCACACATACACGCGCACACACACACACACACACACACACACACACACACACACACACACACACACAAACACGTCCTGTAAACCACAAGTTGAGACCTTGCGCATACAGTATATGCATCGAGGAGTATGTAGCAGCAGAAATATAATACTTCATAATACATTCAAGAAATGTGAGGTATTTACTTTTTTATGAATTTACTGCACTGCACTATATTTAACAAAACTAATCATGGACTTTTTGTAATGAAACATGTTGGTCAGTACTCCTTAAGTAGTGAAGATATCACAATATGCTCAGAAAAGTACAATTTATTGTGGTATAGTTCATCATGATGACAAACATCATCACATGATCCAGCTCTAATCTGTATGTCTATGTGTATA
>JBBJLS010000028.1:9823911-9838684 GCA_037577275.1 Bryconaethiops microstoma | reverse complement strand
CATGTAATTTGACTTTCAGATCGATTCATTAAAATACAAAAACAACACTTCTGTTAATCCAGGGTCAATTAAACAGACAGGAACCATCACAAGCAAGCTACACAGAAGCATACAAGGGGAGGGACAGGCTGCAGAAGGCCATCTTCATGTTGTTCAGAATGGACCGAGAACATAACCTTCACGCACCTCAAACCACAACCTCCAACACAACAGTCTGTTTTTACAGCCTCAAGGCTAAGCCGAGTAGTGCTGTTCTGCTGAAGAGCTGCAGAGTGTTGGCGTAAGTGTGCAAGTGTGTGGGTGGCACGGTAGGGGGTAAATGGGTGTGAGCATTATTTTTATGTTCCAGCAGAAGTGCAATTCTGACCCCCATCTCACACTAGATGGCAAGAGAGTTCATTAGTTTAGGAAAATGAAGACCACCCCACTCGTATATTTATGGCAAACAAAGATTTGAATCAGCTGGATGGGCAAAACGGAGATTTCAGATCAAGATTTCAGACTCGTTGAATACAGCAGGCACGGATTATATAAATTGTGATAGACAGGCCGTTACCATGGAGGCCTTATCGCATCTGAACCCCCACTACCCACGCATGCTCTCCTTTCTTTCTCTGTTTCTCTTTTCTGCATCTCTCCCTCACTTGCGTCGGAGCGTTTGGCATGAGGCGGTGAGATGCAGCAATAGCGGAGGAGAGTGTTCATGTGCATGAGAGGGAGAAGAGGGAGAGAGAGATAGAGACAGGAGAAATGTGTATGTGAGGTCTCTGTGCATTCCCGAAAACTGCCTGCTCTTGTTCATATCTGGTTCATCTTAAGCCATGTTCAGAATCTCTCTGTTCTGGAGGGTGTCCTGCACTTCTAGCACATACTCGACTGCATTAACACCCGAATGGTCACTTGTTTGAAAATATGCAGATGTCCTGCCCGAATAACAATAATTAAGATTATATAGTACTGCTATTCACAAATGGCACAACCCCTGTCAGACCCTATTGGTGACCCAACACTGCTTTGTTTAAATAAATGCATCTTTACATGCTTGAAAAGACAGGAACAATGTGTTTATTAACATAGAACAAAGGAGATCAATTGAAAGTCTGCAGAAACAATGCAGTGTATAACTCTTAATTTGTTTTGCTCCTGGTGATTATCATGCAGAGTTGTATTGCAGCCCTAATTATGTCCACCTGATTTTCACGTCCAGATGTTCCTGAAGGCCTGGGTAACCGAATCATTAGCCATTTGCAACTCTAGGAGATATTTTAGGAAAAAAATGGGTAAAACAGATCAATAAATATATCCTAGTGAAAAAAAATCTCTGCTTGCAGCCATAATTTTGGCCTGTGGTTCACTTTATGCAGCTTGGAAGCGTGCAATGTGGGTACACAGCAGGATCCTGCAGATAAGCAGTGTGTGTGTGTGTGTGTGTGTGTGTGTGTGTGTGTAAATATCAAGCCAGCACGAGGAAAGTAAGAAAATTCCTAAAATACCCTTAAGCTAAAATGGCACTGCTCCTAATATAGCAGCAGCTCGATTTTTGGCCTAACCTAGTTTGTGGTGGTCTCTGGGGAGACCCTCCCCACCACAGCAATCGCGAACATCACTTCAACTCTCCTGTGTGGAGCACTAGGAGCAATGACTTGGCACCTATAGCACTGGAATTACATAAGAACAAATGGTATAGCGCAATATGTTAGGGGGTGAATGATTATCGGCCCGGCCAATAACTGAAATCGATACTCAGAATATTTACGATTATCGTTATTGTTGTGTTTATATCGCATAGCCCATAAAATACATTTATTTTAAAATGTGCTGATAGTCTGACAGAAATCTTTGCTTCATTACATTGAAGCAATGACACAGAAGTAATCTTAAAGAACCTCTGTAATTTTTCATACTAGAAGTTCGATGTGGTGGTGAACAAGTTGCCAGTTGCCTTGCTATATCAACCAGTTGTTTGCTTGCTATATCAGCAATTATGGTTTCTCAAAAGGAGGAATTTGCACAAGATATTGCCTGGCAAGCCGCAACAGAGGAATGTTAAAAGCCTTGCGACAAATACACTTTCTGAACACTGAATATAGAAACAAATGACAACATTACGAACAGCCACTTGAATACCTAAATTATTCAGGTCAGTCTTAGGTGTTTCTTAGCTACACAAAAATGTCCGAAAAATGCACTTTGTAGCTAAAACAAGATAGTAGAGTTTACTTATGTAGCAATAGCTATCCTTTAGTAAGGCTGGTGCTCATAACCTTACTGAAGTGTGTCCTGAAGCTTTCAGAAATAAACATATGCTTTAAGGCATCTCAACAGGGCTCTGTGTGTTTGAGTTTGTGTTATTTTAAACTTTGAAACTAAGACTTTCAGTTTTGCTCTAAATGTATATTGGTTCCAAATATTAGTACCAGTCTCCTTAATAACTAATAGTTAGTATCTGTCCTGGAAAAAAAAATATTTGTGGCCTCCTGTTATACATTGGTATAATGCATGCTCACAGTATTATCACATACACACACACACACACACACACACACACACTGAAGGGAACACCCATGCAAACCAGGCTTTCACACACTTGTTTGACTACCCTGGGCAAGAACTTTGAACTCTGAGTGATACTGGAGCCTCAAGGTTAGTATTGATTGTGCTCACATTGGTAAAGAAGGTTGCGTTAGAGCTTTACACCTTCCAGTTTTTCCATTATATCAACACGTCAGCAGTAAAACACAGCAAACACTTGCTCAGAAGACGGGCAAGCAAAAATAGCCGTGTGTGATATTCAATCACAGATGAAAAGAAAAAAGTCTTTAGTAGAACAAAAAATATGCCTGGCATGCCTGAGTAAATGACACACAGAAACCAAATCACCTTGGACCCTCTCAGATCACTCATGTGTAATACAGCAACCAAACCTACCGACTTCAAACATACTCTAGAGCTACACAACACACACACAAGCAAACTTCTTAATGTAGCACATGTCCTACTTTCCACTTCATGTCCCCTTGAGGACACATGGTGAAAGTGAAGAAAGATGCGAGCTCTAACGTAGCCTACCAAAGATGACAGCCAGAGTGGCCTCAATACTTCAAAAAATCAACATCAAAACTAAGTCAGGGAAAGATTTTGGAATCAAAAATCAACTTTCATACCATCTCCGAAATTCTTTACTAGCTGATCTTACGCCGTATTGCAAACGAATAAAGTGCCACTCAGTGTATGGCCATAATGTAGATCAACAATAAATGTCTGGCAACATTCCAAAGCCCTTTTTAAAAATATGAGGCATGCTGCTTGAGAGCAGTGGAATCATTAATTATTTATCAGCATTTAATAAGGGATAAAACAGTTCTAGACAAAAAAAATCCAGTCAATGTCAGTTAATGCCACCTGCAGCTATGCATTCACTGAGAAGTAAATTTTCATGACAGTATTCTGGTTGAGGAGAAGAATGTGTTCTATACCAGGGTCTTTCACAATTACACTAATGCTCATAGCACATGAGCACATAAGGCCTGTGATTTATAAGCGCTGTCTCACTAAAGTGCTGGCCAATCGTCTCTTATGTTACTGCGTTTAAACAAGCCACTTAAGAACAGTCTTAAAATATTTCTTCAAGGCTGTGTAAGGTTTTTTTTTTTTTACTCTATTGTAGATGTACTTATTTAGCTTTGAAAAACCTTCCTGGTTTCTCTTTCCAATAAAATGATGATTTATTGTTAACCGTCATTCCAACAATGCATGGCATTGCTGAAACAATGAAAATACAAGGCAATATACACTATACACGTTTTTACTATGTACTGTGTATATATGGTAGAAATGACAATAAAAACCTACTTGACTTGACTTGACTATATGGACAAAAGGAGGGGGATTCCTGACCAACAGGGACTTTAGAGACATTGCATTCAAATACAGAGACTTTAATATGGAGTTGCCTCCCACTTTGCAGCTATAACAACTTCTACTTTTTTTGAAAGGCTTTCCACTGGAGAGTTTCTGTGGGAATTTGTGTCCATTCATTTGTGTAGAGCATTTATGAGGTCAGGCACTGATGGTGGACGAGAAGGCCTGGCTCGCAATATCCATCCTGAGGTGTTGGGTGGGGGTGAGGTCAGGGCTCTGTGTGGGCCACTCAAGTTCTTCCACACCAAACTCATCCAACCACGTCTTTATGGACCTTGCTTTCCGCACTGGGACACCGTCATGCTGGAATAGAAAAGGTTCTTCCTCAAATGTGTCCACAAAGTTGGAAGTATGGTGTTGACCAAAATGTCTTGTTATGTTGAAGCATTAAGATTACCCTTCAAGTGGCCTAAAGAAAACCCTGGAAAAAGGGGTATGTCCCAATACTTTTGTCTATATAGTGTATTTATGGCTGTAATGTGGCATTCTAGTGGAAAACGTCAAGAAGCAGAGACCAACACTGCTCTCATTGTACCAGGATGTGTGTTCAGGGTTTCCAACTGGCAACCTTATCATGAATACAAACTCTGTGAAGACAACAATGGGCAGTTGTGATCAAGACTATCTTCATGTTTCAACTGAGCTTTTTGGTGATTGTTAAGAATTAGCAACCGTGATGTTTACATACTAGGCTATCAACATCAGCTAAGAGTCTGACGTTTTTCCTGATACCACTTATAACTCTGCATAGAATCTCAGATACATTATATCTGTTTCAGTCTTGATTCTGTAATGGGTACAAGATGTTAGGACTCATCAGGTCCTGATAAAGTATGTTTTCACATTTGGCTACAGAGATAATATGACATTTAGTGAAGTCACAATTTCTCAATTGTCTCCACTGTTTCCCAGGCATAATCGAATCTTACCTCCAGCTTACCATACAGTGGTTTGGAAAATTATGAATATATAACATTTTAGAGTTTTCCTCATCTATATGCATTCCAGACCAGAGAACCTGTGCGTCACTGAAAAAAAGGAAATTAAAATAATTTTTTGCACTGGTCATGTTTAGACGTTTCTCAGCCCCAGCAATGCGTTGGGGGTTGAGATAAGAAATTAATAAAATAAGAAGTTAATCTTGGTTTTGAATAAATCACTTGCAGTTTTATATTACATTCTTTATCTTTGTGTCAATGTGTAAAAGAATGGGGGAAAGGAGACATTGGGTAGATTGTTAGTATGCATTTTTTTAATGACCTGCACTATTGCACTGTGAACCCCCAGATATTTCCTTTGCAGAAACAAACTGGAGGAACACAATGGTCCAATCTGTAATATGCATTTAAGCTTGTAAATACTGCGGTGGACTGGAATCCCACCCAGTCTGAGTCTCTGCCTCGGACCCATTGTCTCCGGGATAGGCTCCAGGTAAGTGAGTGAGTGAGTGAGTGAGTTTGCAACTATACTAAACCCATTGACCCATAACTTCCGCTAAAAATGACTCCATTTTAACACCCTGACCAATTTCGTTTAAACCACTTAAGCTGTAGGGGG
Organism: Bryconaethiops microstoma; assembly: GCA_037577275.1. Classification (NCBI taxonomy): domain Eukaryota; kingdom Metazoa; phylum Chordata; class Actinopteri; order Characiformes; family Alestidae; genus Bryconaethiops; species Bryconaethiops microstoma. The sequence goes on along the minus strand of JBBJLS010000028.1, from coordinate 9,833,206 downwards.
CTGGCATTTCAATTGCACACTCATAACATTAATTACTTGTTCGTTCCTTAGTTCCACTGAAGATTTGAGTTCAAACTGATATTAGGGAACTGTTCTGATGATCACGATATGATCATAACATCCAAAAAAAATTGAACAAAACACACACTATGCGACAGCTGGCACCTAACAAACTTTTTTTCTTTAAAAGGTACCATGCAGTCGCAGCTTCTACATTTCTCTTTTTTGGTAGTGCTCTTTCACTACCTCTCTTCTTGTTTATTTTTGTATATTTCACTGTCTCTAACATACAGTTAATCTGGTGAAGTTGCAAGACCGCTTTTAGTCCCTGCTTGTGTATCACTCAGCCCCACTTGTTGGATGGTCCTTTCTCATCTCACGTCACAGTTCACGTTACACACTGTATCTGTTTTATCCAACAGAAAAGTGTAAAACCACATCAAAGTTATAATCTGTACCACTCGCCTTGTGCACTGATCAGTGTCATGATTTTAGGAAGGAGTTGTTTACTGGTTTTGGGCATATTGTGGTGTCTACAGTATGGCAAATTCCATAAGAGAAACACTTATATTTGTTATACACTTATACCTTGTATTCACTTAATTATTCATTACCAGTAAAATCAGTTATTGAACAATGCACGATAATAGTAATAATTTGTTATTACTATTAAGATGTTCTAAAAAAAAAAAAAAAATGTTTCTGCACTAGCAAGTCTGGATCATAGAGATGCACTTTTTCTCTGCATTGCACATGCTGGATTCTTCCTTAGCCACAATGACTGCGCACTAAACATCCCTCATTCGCATTCGAGCCTATAGGCTGTTATTAGGGCTGTGGTTTGAGCCACCGATTGGGGCGCTTGTGGCCATCTCTTTGTATGGGTTTACGCATGTGCAAAATATGGCAAAGACAATGGCAAAAAAGGACAGCAACCATTTAAGTGCCTTCAAAATGCCATCGCAAGATGTATTTTGTCTTTGTTCACTGCAGTGCTGCTTTAGCCCAATGAGCATGCACGTGCATGCGTGTACGTGTGTGTGTGTGTGTGTGGGAGAGAGAGAGAGAGGCTTTCAACGTGTTCTCCTTTCTGTTGTTTTAACTCTATGAGCGAGAGAGAGTGCATAAGTGAAAAAGAGTTTGAGGAAGCTAGGGCGAGCGAGCTGTACTTTTGGAACTGCCCTCTATCCTACTTTATCAAAACAGCTCTCGCTCTACACCCAAAGTTATCCCTGCAGACTGCGCTTCACACTCCACTCATCCTCCTTTCCCTTCCTTCCTGTTCTCTCTTCCTTCTCTTCCTCCTCCTCCCTACAAGAGAGAGCTCTGGTTGCCATGTGAACAGGTGCTGTGTCTAAAGAGAAGCAATTTTGCACACAGGTACGTTTGGACTAAGAAAAACATGCACACATCAAGGCTGCACGTTATGTACAAAATACTAGTCCTGTGATTACATCAAAGCATAAGGTAATATAACTTACAGTTTGTTTGGAACTGTCATGAAGACATCTCATACTTTCAAAATTGCCAACTTTCAAGGAAAGGAAAAAGAAAAAAAAAACTTCTTTTGAATTAGGAATACTCATTGGTATTTCTGAACAAGCATATGAATACTAGCTCCCAAAATCATTCTTTAAAAACAATAATTTCATAATTCACTTCATAATAAACCAAAATGTAATTATTTGCTACTACAATATATACAGTAGACACACTAGATTTATCATCATCACTGTATTCTTTTCAGTAAGTTTTTTTTAATCAAGTTTGACTTTATTTGGCTAGATGCCATGAAAGTGAAAGTGAAAGTGAAAGTGAAGTGAAAGTGAACCACTTTACTATCATAAGTAAATCACTTTACTATCATAAATAAATCAGAATCTTTTTTACACAATGTAAAGGACATCTAATGTTTTACAAATACGAAAAATATATATGACACTATTCATTAATACAAAAGTCTTGTATCACCATCAGCACTGCAAAAGCCAATACGGTGACAGCAATTAGAAAACTATGTATTGTGTAGCCCTGACCCACATGCACACAGAAACAAATAAATAATCATACACACGCATTAATAGGGTATATAATAATGCGTGTATAATTAACTAGTTGTATAGACATGCATTAATAGGGCAGTTAAAATATTTCCTACGCATACAAGCACACATTCATGTGGCGGCCTACATACACACACACATACACTTCAAAGGCAACGCACATTCATTCTGCACATGGTCAAGTGCAGTAGCCCTGGGGGCCTCCCATTCCATCTCTTCAGCAAAGAGTAGCCCAGGTGCGTGGGCTATGCGCGGAGCGAGTGGGCACCACCATTAAGAGAGGGTGGGGGGGGGGGAGTGAGAGAGAGAGAGAGAGAGAGAAAGAGAGAGAGAAATACTGACATTATGTAAAGCCCTCCAAAGGGAGGCCAGTGAGTGGGCAGCCATTTCTTCCTAATCCCTCGCTCTTTTCAGAAAAAAAAGCAACATTCCTCCTACACAGACCCATGCCACCTCTCTCTCACGTTGCACTTATGCCTTTCCCTTTCTCTCCTTCTTCTTATACTCTCTCTCTCTCTCTCCCTGTCTCCTCCGTCTCCCTCTTTTTTTCTCGCGTGCCCAAGACTCCTCGTGAATGTGCCTGAGGAGCACCTTGTCTTATGAAAGGCAGCGTATGCAGAGCTCAGTACAGCTAAACCAACCAGCCTTCAGGCTACAGGTGGTCCTCATGATTCGCGTATTGGAGGATGACTCAGCGGGCTATCATAAAGCACAGGTGGCTGATGGCCTGAGCCCACCTGATTAGCATTCCCCATTAGGAAACTCTGACAAAGAAGTTTGGGGCGCGGTAGGTTGTCGCATGTAAGTGAACAGTTCATTTATCTCATTGGCTCGTTAGAGGTAAGCTATTTTCTGAATGCTATCAAAGGGGTGTACACACTTTAATTGCAGCTGTCAGAGTCACGGAGGATCTTGCACTGGAGATTAACAGCATAAGGTGCGGGTGCAAGATGGCTTTCTGATGTCACGCTTGTCCATCACAAGCACCTTGACTGGAGTCTGACGCACCCGCTAACAGGAATAACACACAGCAATCTAGATCCTTATGAACACCCGAGGAAATAAGATAACACGGGCATGAATGTCAACCATTTACTGTCAGGCAGTTAAGAAATACCAAGAGACAGAACTGCACTTAGAAAAAAGCATTTAGAAGCATGTGCAAAAGTAAGGTTATGACATTCTGTGAGAATCCGGATGCATTTAAGAACCAATTATTGTCCGCAACCCCTATTTACAGATCTAATAATGAATATACAGATGATGTAAAATGTTGCAGTTTTTTTTTAGCCACACACCCCTTTGTAGACACGAAGTATGGAAGGAGCAATCCACACTTACACAGTTGAGGGAATCTCCCTGTGCTGTACTGGCTTGTACTGCTAACTCAAGGGATTCACTCAGTTGCCAAAGTGCTGTCTGTAGCTTTTCTAATGTAGCCCTTTGAAAACCTGCCACAACATGCTTGTGAAACACTTTGTGCTGGAAGTGCGAGATGTAAACATAATTACGCAACAATCAACCAGTCGATCTTAGACGAACTAAAAAGTTGCCCTTTTTAGGTGTGAACAGATGTGGAACACAACCAAAGTTAAGAAGAGCGGGGCCTTTTGTCATCATTGTTAGTCTTGCTATTACTGCGTCAGAATCAGAATCGGAATCAGAATCAGAAAACCTTATTGATCCCAGAGAAAATTGATCACAGAGGAAATTGCTTCTACAGGTAGTTGGACTTGGCGCTAGTAAGCCCTCCTTCGGTAAATCTAGTGTATATTATACTGACTACTGACTGAAAATCAGTAGTCAGTATAGTAAAGGTCAACATATTATAGAGCCAAGGTCAACATATTATAGAGCCAAGCAGCACTAAAAAGTGCTGCTTGGCTCTATAATATGTTGACCTCATGACCTGAGATCAGTAGACCACCCCAATCCATAATTCACAGATTCACTGCTACAGACAGCAGGTCCGGATGAGACAGTCAATCTGGGAGCCTATCGTTAGCTAATCCCGGATTAGTGGTGTTTTTTTCAAATGTTCTCAGACCTCTAGAATGACAGTGCTGCAAATGACAGCATAGTGCTCCAAGAAACAGGTTGGGCAGGAAATACTCACAATTTAACTGTCATTTATATACAATCTATAAATCACTCCACATATAGATCAAATAAAGTTCATAAAGGCAACTTCTATTGCCTCATAAAAGCTAACAAAATTATTAGTCAGTGGTTTTCTTTATTGCACTGGTAATAGACCTTCTCACATCAACAAATCGCTTCAGTATCAAACAGGTGAGGAAAAGAGGGCTAGAGTAAACAGAGAGGTAGAGCCACAGTGTTAAATCCCTGACATGACCTGACAAAAATGCAGATGCCATGCTTTGAGGGGTACAAGGGCCTCCAGAGAATGTGTTTCCTGGAAAATTCCAACACAGCATCCAACAAAGGCTGATACAATTGGTCAAGCCGTTTCATCCACTTAAACAGATGAGACAAACGTCTTAAGACAGGAGGCCTAATAAATGTCCCTGATTTTTTTTTTTCTGTTACTTTCCGCACTCCCTTTATATGCATTTTAATTTTCTTAGGTGTCATGTTTCATTAGTCAGACAACCTTGACCCCTAAAGGCCAGCAAGCTTAAGTCAAATTTAGACAGCCATGGGACTCACGGGAGAAGAATTTAGTCCAGAGCATTGCTATCTGCTTAGTCAATAGAGCAGCAGAACATCTCTACAAAGCGAAGGCAATAATACTGTGGAGCGCAGGAAATTACTAGCCGGTCTATTGATTTTACATACAGCACCATTCCCACAGACTGGCCCTTATGCACATCCATACTTCTCAGGGCCCTGCAGTTTCCATGGTTACTTCACAATAACACTTCGCTGCACATGTGCCACGGCTGCGGCTGCACCGTGGCGGTCCCGAATTTTTATTAGCAATGATCTCTGGAGAAATTGCAAATGATGCTGCAACAAATGGGACAGTTGTTAAGGTGCATGATGATCAGACCTTGACAATGACGTGGTGTTTAACTGCCCAACCCCTTGTAAATCATTAGTCTGGGTACGGCAGGACATCCTCTTAAGTTGTAGTTGACTGGAATCACTGACAGACACTTGACTGACACTTTTAACAGGAAACACAACTAGGAAAGCACCTTCGAAATCCTTTTACTTTACACCACATGTACAGCCAAAACAATATTGTCTCCAGACAGGAATGCCCCGGCTAAAAATGAAACTGGATCAACAGTCTCTTTCCAAAACATTCTATTCCAGTAATTCCTCAGCCAAAGGCCTGGCACACGATAAGAAGCGATAATAGAAGTCGCTCCTCCAAGGGAATGCGTAGCTGTGGACTTGGGTGGATATGATATGAACCCCATGCACCAGGGCTATTTAAGATATTAGACACGGTAACATTTCACATGATCATAACATACTAACACACAGCCACGAAACATGACCTCGTTTCTGGGCATAAATAAGTAAGCAGACATGAGACACTCCACTACAGGTAGAACTGCATACCATGCAAACTCCCAGCTCTTACAGTCCCATTCATGAGGCTAATCCTGCCTGCTAAAGCTTAATTAATTATTACTCCTTTTCACCTTTGGCTTCCAAAAGCATCCTAGCAGCCCACAGTCATGACATTGTTATTTTTTTTTTTCAACCAAAGAGGTTGTCGTAATGGCTGGATAACCCTGGTGTTATTATGTAACCTCGAGAGGATTGTAGTGGCGCAATGGGGAGTAATTTCGCTCGGAGCGGTGGCCTGCCTTGCTGGCGTGCTTTCAGATACTCTAGCACGCTGCGGTTCTGTCCTGTCCTGATTAATTTTCTGTTCACGAGCTCTACGCTGGAAACGTGTCGTGTAGAACCGTCTTGTTGTTGTGTCTGTCAAGGCTTTGGCTTCTGAGAGATCCAGAATCCGGAGGGGAGTCACGACGGGTGATCAAAATGCGCATGGCACCGACAGGATCTGTAGACGTACACTATGGACAAAAGTATTGGGACACACCTGTTTACTAGGGTTTTGAGCTAGACCCCCTTACTTCCACTGAAGGGCAATCTTAATGCTTCAGCATACCAAGACATTTTTGACAACCCCAGGCTTCCAACTTTGTAAACATAGTTTGGGAAAAGGCCCTTTTCTGTTCCAGTATGACCATTCCCCAGTGCGCAAAGCAAGGTCCATAAAGACATGGTTGGATAAGAACTGGACTGGCGCGCACAGAGCCCTGACCTCAACCCCTTCAAACCCTTTTGGGATGAAAGAGTGGAGACTGCCCCACGGAAACATTCCAAAATCTTATGGAAAGCCGTTATAGTTGCAAAGGGGGGAACAACTCCATGTTAAAGTATATGCATTTGCATGCAATACCATTAGAGTTCCTGTTGGTGTAATGATCATGCGTCCCAATACTTTTGTCCCTATGGTGTGTGTTAAGAAATAAGAGGCTCTTACCGGTGCAGTTGCCGTACCGCTTGCCCGCCACGCTGTCCAGCAGCGTCAGCGCCAGGTTCTCCGGCGTGTCCGCGGCCAGGGGCGTCCAGCTGGTGTCCAGGCTCGCCTCGGAGCTCTGCTCGTCGCTGGAGAGAGAGGGGCTCCTGATGTCCGCGGCGGCGGACGGCCAGCACGGCGCCTCCTCCGTCTCGGGGCTGAAGACGTCCCGCGCCGGGCCGCCCTCGGGGGAGGTCTCCCTGAAGAATGGGACCACCCGGGACAGGCTGGCCCGTCGCCTAGACGCACCGGTGCCCGCCGCCTTGTCCCCGAAGCCCCCGGCGCGAGTGAGTGCGTTGGTCTGCTTCTTCAGAAACTTTTCCAGTGGCTTCATTCCGGCCGGCATTTTGGTGGCAATGCAGAAATAAGGCCTTTGCGTCGATCCCAATGAATACTCAACGACCAATTCTGGGGACACTGTATAAATCTAGTTTACATTTTACCTCGATTAGAATAAAAGACCAAAAACGCACGCTTGTACACTCACCGCTGCGGCTGTGTCAAGAGAACGCAGCCATCGGGGAAATAAGAATATGCCCACTAATGAAAACACACACCTTTTAACCAGAAATGAAGACGAAGGCTGATAAATGGACAAACGGGTCCACAGTCTGCAAAATACAGAAGCCAGTCCTCAAAAACAATACGAGCAGAAAACGTGCTCCGGTGCAGCCGCTCCCTGTCTCGCCGTCCTCTGCAGTCAGGTCGTGTGAGAGAGAGAGACAGGTTTCTGTTGCAGAGGGGACATAACGCCGTGGCTCCAGCAAGGCGAGATAATTCAGTACAGGGAGAATAAAAGCGTGGTTAAAGTCGGAAACGCGTTAAACACGATGCCAGGTGCCGTTTTTACGCTGGCCTCAATGCAGTCCGTCTGTCAGAGATGCTCAGACCCTGCCTCCCTATTATAAAGAAAATGGGCTATGAAGGGTTGGACCAATACATATCTGTTCGATTCTTCTCTTCTCTCCTTCCCTCTCTGTCTGACCCGTAACGTGGCACTGTATCTTCAGCCGTGAGAAGTCCAGAGCTCCGTACGGGCTACGATAACACACACCCAGCAGCACTGCGTGCCCGTGTATGTGTGTGTGTGTATGTGTGTGTGAGTGAATGCGCTGGAAGCGTTCAGTTGGTTTTTCCCCGCCCGTATTCCGGAAGATCCCGCCTCCAGAGCGCCCTGGTTGGCTGCTTTTACAGCCGTCTGCTGTGTGAAAAGAACGACTAGCCAATCATCAGCCAGGAAATGTCTGAATACAAGTGCGAAAAAAATAACGTGGTTCCAGCTTCTCCCTCCTCTGCAGCTAATGGAGCTGCCCTGGCCTACAACTAATAGACAGAGGCAATTACAGACTCCCACCGAACTGACAGGGCAGGCACGTGATCACAAGAGCGCGTAATACATGTGGAAGATTTGGATAAACGCAAATAAATTTCCATAAATCTACTCCAGGTGCTTTGCTGTGAGTTTCCAGACATTTATGGCGTGGGATGGTCGTTGCTGTACACCTATCTTTTTTGCTGTAAAAAATTGGATAAACATAAAATAACCTACCTATGTAAAGTATAATCACGTGTGAACACACCACACCACACAGTGTGTTCTCTGCATTTAACCCATTCACCAAGTGAAGCAGTGGGCAGCCAGCGACAGTGCCCAGGGAGCAGTGTGTAGGGACGGTACCTTGCTCAAAGGTACCTCAGTGGTGCCATCAGCTGTCCTGGGATTCGAACCCACATCCTTGTAATCTCAGGGGCAACTACCCAACCACAAAGCCACCAGCTGCCCCCAAAAATAAGGAACGCTTAACGAGTTTGCATGAATAAATAAGAAACAGCCTTATCTAACTAATCCCTGCCAAGTTGATGTGGTAAGATGAAGGGGTGGAAACTAGTAATGGTTACAAGCTGAATACACCTCTCACAATCTGTCTTTTTGTTTTAGACCACAAATGTCTCAAAAGGGCATGAACGGATCCCCAACAAACATCTGGTAAATTCTGAAGGCAAAAAGATATTCCAGTACAGTTTTATTGGGCCATGGTTCCCCAAATGGGGCCTGTGACATATTATTTTCTTGTTTTCAAATGGCATGGCTCGGGTAGCGAAATTTAAATAAATATCTCATCACCCATCATGCCCATGTCTTTTTTTATTTCCTGAGCCCATATTCTATCCTTTGACATATTATGAGCCAATATCCTTTATACCATTCATCATTGAACTTTCTCCACACTGACTGAAAAAAATTTAAGATAAAAAATTATTCCTCCTAGACACACTGGTAGACAGTTCTTGATTTGTTACTAAAAACCAGCAGTAGTTTTAGCTGAGCATAATTTTAGGCTCCTCTGCTAACATCTTGTAATGAGATTGGGTTACTGTGAGACTAGTCATTATGGCTGAGTGGTCCAGATGGAAGACATAACCAAATAGAATATGCATGCATAGCATTTGGGCCTCTTCATGCTTGATGCCACACATTGATTAAAAGGAGTAATTATGAGACACATGCCACTGGATGTAAGGACCACTGGCATGGCTAAACATTCATTTACCTAACAAGTGTGACCGTGATAACACAGGTCAACAAAAAAATCATAAAAATTTGTAATCATCAGAAACCACAACACACTTTTCTAAACCATCTTTTCATGCAGATTTCAGATCTGCTTTCAGTTTTTTTTCAGTCACATCAACTTTTTGAATTATGAGTAATATTAGATTT
>JBBJLS010000028.1:9799823-9819037 GCA_037577275.1 Bryconaethiops microstoma | reverse complement strand
ATAGATAGATAGATAGATAGATAGATAGATAGATGGATAGATAGATAGATAGATAGATGGATAGATAGATAGATAGACAGATTAAGAAATTACTTAAGCTATATTTTATTATAAATGAATATTTTATTATAAAGTCAATTAAAAACAAACAATTGGGTTCTTATTATTAGCAGTATTATAAACAAACATCACAAAAAAACAACAGTATTCAAGCTGATGCTAGTAATGATTAGCATTATGGTAACTAAAATGAAAATATCTCATTTGCATCGAGCACTGAAAAAGTGATATACTTTATGAAGAAATATATTACTTTCCCACTTCGGTTAAAAGGCCGCAAAGATTCTTGAGAAGTCATCGGCAAAACCCATCTGCAAACACACATCAATAGCCGAATCCAGGCAGAAGTCACTCGTTCCTCCAAACATACACACTGTCAGAGGGAAAGTGCTCAGGTCTCCTGTGTGCAGGATCACTGTCTGCAGTCAGCTCCAGCGCTCTGCTCTCAGTTCTTTGGACGGCTATGTGTGTGTGAGAGAGAGAAAAAACAAGTGTGTACGTATGTGTGTGTGAGAAGCCATTCGGCTCATAAGCAGATTATCTTTAACTCTTCAAACAGACTCGGCTTGCAGCACTGAGATGTATGGAGCTCTCTCCCCCATTCCCTGACACCCACACAAGTTCCACCGAATGAATCATACACACTACACAGGGAAACAGCTCAGTAGACAGAAACATCGCTCTCCATAGCTCATGTATTCAACCTTGGACAATATTTCCAAAAAGGCACTTAAAACTGGATTATGTTTCCCTGTCATCCTGCGGCATATCGCATAATTTAACTCAATGTCTTTTCAGAGGTGTCATCACTAATTGGTTGCCTGATAAATGTCTTAATATAGTCTATATTAGGCAAGGCCTGGATCCATCTGGGATCTACTCTTTTAAATTCAGACACCCGTGTCTTCAGACACATCAGACAAATAACTAATGGCCAAACGCAGAATGGAGATGAGTTTGCACTGGTTGCAGTTTTTAATCATTAATATGTAATAAATGGGGGAACAGGGAGAGAAAAAGAAAGTTTTTTTATTTATTTATATTCTTTTAGAAAGGAGCAGACAAGTGCAGACCTGTATGTAATCAGGATTTATTTAAGCCTAACCCTAAAGAAGTTTTGTTTTTTGGTGAAAACCTACAAGTTTAAATCCGCCAAGGGATATGATTTATATCCTCAGAATGTAGGAAAATGCGACTGACATGCTATATGTACTCACATGCTGCACAAGCTTAAAGAGATCTGTGGAAAAATGTCATGCATTTTTTGAGAGGTGCCATGCTTAAAAATTCATCAGAAGAGAAAGAAGCGTATCTTAAATGACTCAACAATATATGGAATAAAAAATCATATATATATATGTTTATTGATGGTGTGGATACATGCAGACTCCTAAACAAAGAATGGATTAATTAATATATTAACTCTAATACTAATCCCCTTCGTGATATGCCACTCCTCTTTCATCCCTAGAATTTCTTTCAAAGCTAGTGAGTGCCTGTTCTTTTGAGTAAATGAAGAATTAAGTCTATGTAGAGTTTACCAATGGATTTCATTAAACCATCTGCATATTTATATCAGTTACTAGTATATTTTACTCAGCCACTGATATATTTCACTTACTGGTACATTTGACTTGGTTTGTTTCAGTGTGGGACATCTTTTAGTGAACTGTGTGGTTCGATATTTAAACCTGCAAAATATCCACAAAGGTCAATTTAGCTTCTTCTTAGAATTTTCCGTTTAACCCTAAATAGTGCCGTCGCTGAATTCTGATACATTAACAAGTATTTAAGGTAGAACTGAATATTTTAATAACAAGCTTGTAAACAGGAGTAGGGGTAATAGATCACAGGGGGTAGTTCAGGTCTTAAATGTTTCTCTATGTCTATAATGTCACGCATAGTATGTTTGCAATATTGTAAGGACCAATCCTGTAAGGCTGTGGGCGGGGCATTGTGTCTGAAGTGTATGAAGTGAAGTCATCAGCAAGAAAACTCCAATGAACAATTACAGGTAATATCATAAATGTCTACCCCTAAACACACAAATACATAGAGACATACACACACACACACACACACACGTAAACACAAACACACACAAACAAAGAAAGTGTATAACAAACACAAAGGAAAAAACGAGAAGATAAACATGAGGCCTTAAAAAGTTGTGTAACTCTGCATGAAACATGGAGGTTTTTGAGCCAGAACAGTACTTGCTCAAGTGTATTTTATTTTATTATTTTTATTTGGAATGAATCAGCATGGGGTTTCCGAGGCGCAGCCTGGTACAGGAGCATCTGGGTTCATACAATATCGTTTTATGACCACATCATTTGTCTCTCTGGGTGGCTGCTCTCAAACCACTTCCATGAATCATGTGTGAGTCTAATGACTCGAATGCATGCACACACACCCCACTGCACGCACCCACACACACATACAGCGTCTGGGGGTTGGGGGTGATATCATCCCCAGTAGCAGGCCGCTTTGTTTGGTCGCTGTTGCCTTGTGACAACGCCAGAGGGGTCAGTCCCTCCCCGGCAATGTGCCTCACCAGAGGAGAACAATAGCAGAGCGAGAGAACCCACTTAAATATGCAGAAATCGGCACCATTGCTCATTAAAAATGCATCGTTGACAAAGGTGGTGAAAGAGAGCCATCTAATTGGACTGTCTGCAGCCACTGAAAATTTGAGCCAGGCCAAGACCATGTTCAGTAATATTCACCATTCAGGGTCCAAGACCAAGTACTCTGAATGTTCACTTATCCAGCAGCAAAGATCAGATTTCTGGACACAAGTGATCTCGGAGAAGTCTTTCCAAGACTTCCAAGTTCAGTTGTAGCCATTTTGTGTAAACACAGCTAAATTCAAATGTTTTTTTAAAAAACAAAATCTCTGAAACCATACTAAACTCATTATTACTATCATTTTTTTATTTTAAAATCAGGATTTTGGTTCTTTACATTGTACGTTTACAGCATTTAGTAGACGCTTTTATCCAAAGCTACTTCCATTCCCTAACTACAGGGGACAGTCTCCCTGGAGCAACTTGGGGTTAAGGGTCTTGCTCAGGAACCCAGTGGTGGTTTGCTGAAGGTAGGATTTGAACCCATGACCTCTTGGTCTAAATTCTACCCACTAGGCCACTACACCCCATAGTAGGGCTGAAAGAATCACCACAAAACTGCAATAGGTATGGCACTGCCGTAACCAGGCACTTTTGTCAAGGAGAGCACAGCTATGGGAAGCACATTTTAGAACAGAAGCAGAAATAACCAGTGCTTCTGTACCGGTCTGCACTCACGCAAGCATCGTGTGTCTAGTGTTGCGTAAAAGACAGCAGGGACATGCGAACGCAGCACTCAAAAAATCAAGTTTACCCTGAGTTGCATGCCAGTAGATGCATCTACAAAGTAGCCAATTCATGAAGTATTTGTCACGCTCTGCTTTGCTTTGCATCAATGACTGTAAACACATACATCCTTATGTAAGGCTCTTTATGTCCTCTACAATTGATTTATAAATCGGAGGAGTTGGTTTCTCTTTGATCTATGTTTGTAATTTATACATCTTTTCATGATACCATAATATTACATAAATATTACTCTGTGTTTGTTAGTAAGAGCTGTTCATATTGACACCTGACACCCTGTATAAAGATTTAGTTAATATGCACAATATTCTTTGCAATATGCACATTATTCAAGAATCATAGAAAGAATCGTGATCTCAATTCTATGCAAAAACCAAATTGATTCTCAATGAATAAAGGATTGTGCAGCACTTTGCAAATCTAGGCCAAATACTTACTTCTGATGACAGGCTTAATTTTGGCTTATTTTGTCTGTTTCAAACACATCAGCTTCAAGAACCGACTTCACTTGTGTGTAATATATCCCACTACTTGTCAGATGCCACTGTAACAAGAAAATGTTTTTCCACATCACCTGTCAGTAGTTTAAATCTTGTGGCTTTTCATCTACAAAACTGAAGAGAAAAGATAAACAATGTTATTGCAAATAGGCAAAGTAGACATGTATTAATGAACAATTTTGATATGGTGTTTCCAAACCTTGGATGTGAAGTGTATGCTTTTTTGCTCTGTTGAAACCCGGTAATCAGATGTTTGGTCCCATACGACTTGGAGGTGAGAGTATGGTATTTTGATGAATGCTCTGATAGCTACCCCTGAGGCATGGATGCATGAAGAGTCTTAAAATGCCAGTCCAGTCTCAAAATGCCAAACACGCATTCAAATGCCTTCATTACGGTACGAGTGGCACACGCTGATCCCATTTCAGTTCACTCCCTCGGAGGAGCGTCACCCAGAGCTTGGAGTCATGCATTACTCTTCGTTCCAGTGGGCTCAGACAAAACGGCCAAACAAACCCGCGTGGCCAGCACGCTTCACGTATCACTGCGCGTGTATGTGTGTGCAGTCACAGGGAGCGGAACTTGTGTGAGCATGCCTGAAAATGTACTGGGAGAGTATGTTGTGCTGAACTGCATCATTATCATGACAAGAACAAAATAAAAAACGGAAAGAGACTCCTCTGAGGTGGCCTGTCTTCCATCCCAGCCCATCAGAATAGACAAGAGGGCGGGGGGGGGGGCAAAGAGAGAAAAAGAGAGAGAGAGAGAGAGAGAGAGAGAGAGAGAGAGAGAGAGAGAAAGAGAGAAAGACAGAGAGAGTGCAAGACATAGTAGAAGTAAAAAATAACAGAGGTCCAAGGTACACTCTTAAAAACAAAGATATCAAAATGTAATCTTTGGACCAATGCCACAGAAGATCTTATTTTGGTTCCCTGAAAGTCTGATGGAAGTTTCTTTTAAGACAAGAGACTCAACTTTGAAATGTTAAGGTTTTCAAATGTAGAATGTAGAATCTCCCCTTTAAGAGTGCAGTACCCTTTTCTATCCTAACATAGTTCAATTATATGTGGTAGTTGTGGTAGAGGGGTGTCTCTTCGCTTGAAAAGAGAGAAAGGTGAAAGAGAAAAATAGTGAAGCTGGCATTAACTCTTAGATATAGGCTTGTCTAAATTGCCTGATCGCAACTACAGAGGGTCTTCGAGTTACAACAGTCTAGACATACGACGTTTCGAGTTTACAACGCTCACTCCCACTCCCACGCTGCTTACACCGTTAGCCTTGTACTTACAGACTACGTGGGTGAACTAGTTTGATTGCGTGCGGCAGAATAATACGCAACAACACCGCATATGAGTGAGGGAGTTTTCCTTTTCTTTTTCTGTGCCTTAGTTGTGTTTTTATGATTTTACATCTGTGTTAGGACAGGTAAGTGATTAATGTTAAGGTGTGTTTTGCACCAAAATTCGGGTTACATCACTGTCGAAGAAACGGATCTGTGGCGTAACTTGAGGACCCCCCTTTACTTAACCGTAGTTACAACTTTCATACCATACGGTAGTAGAATGTGAACTGGGTACATTTAAATAAAAGAAAGCACATTTATTGAGACACTGGGGGAAAAAATGTATCACAATACCTGTGAAAACACCCCAATGTTTCGTTTTTGTCATTATTGAATCAGACAAAAAGCTGCAATAGTAAAAAAAAAATAACATACGGTACATTTTAAATACTGCATCGCACTAAATACAGTCGTCAAGTATAATTACACTCTATAATGGATTCATTACATACTTTGATAAAATAGATAATGAGAAAGTATGAAAAGCAGTAAGATAACTAAGCAGCCAATCCTGCCACTTTAAGCTTATTTTTCAAAAGTTGCATACAACGCATAGCAAGGAGGAAAATGAATTTGTTACTCACAGTTTCTTATATGCCAGTTAATCATCAGCTAAAATGACTGCGACGAGCCGACTTAGATGACTAGGTACTCGACATCTTGATAAACGTAATTAAGATTACTTATTTATTTAGTGCCTAATTAATGAGACACACTGGATTCATGGTCGCATTTAGTATCAAAAGGTTCTTCTGGGGTTTTTTACCTTTTGGTACCAAAGATATGTGGTATGTGTAAACTTCATGTATAAACAGTAACTTTTCATCACTGTCAAATCATAAGTCAGTTTCTTACACACACAAAGCTTAGAATCCGCACTTCTGACAAATTTCTCTGCTTGTGTCAGCAAGCATTGGCATTATTTAAATGCATGAACGCCGTGGGGGAGGAAGGTTAAAAAGGGCTGGAAAGGCAGGGAAGAGTTGAGGAGAAAGACCTGGGCATCTGCTCTCCTAGACAAGGAAGAGCCACCAATGAAGGAAAATACTGAAAATAACAAAAAGAGATTAGAACACTTTGCGATGCCATAGAAACTGCCAGCAGGAGAGGGAGCGAGAGAGGAACACGTTTTTTGACACGTTGTAAGTGTGAAATCTCCTTTAGCCAGACAGGAAATCGACGAAGTAAGCATGGCAAGAGTTGCTCTTTTTTTCAGCCTAAACAAATCTGATTGCATAACAAACTTGGATCCCACTTCCCTATCTCACACCGAGCAGTGGCTCAGACCTGTCAGTCATAAAGAAGCACCAGCATGTTCCAGCACGGAGCTGGTAATACTAAAGTGACGCTGAAGTAATGCATGCGTATAGAAACAGCTCGGCCAGAACATCACAGTCCCCTCCAGCTGCTACATGCATGAATATTCATTGCAGGGTCGCCTCGGCGTTCTCTGGCTGATTGGTGAAAGAGATATGTTTGCACAGACTGACCACAACACCAACCAATACGAACACCCAGTGGGTCTTGCTGTGAGTCGTATGAATATTCATCATGTTACTCTGCTTTTCTGTGAATAAGGCGTTTGTGCTAGGGGCAGATGATTGGCGCTTATACCCGAAGGCCTGTTCTGTCAGAATAAAAGCAGAGGGAGGAAATGTAACCCAGCAACTGGGCTGAAGATGTGACTAAGGCACTGAAGAGGTGATCTCAGCTGCTCTGCTAATGTCCCTGTAAAGGTGGCACTGATTGTTGTGCATGTGTGCATTACGCATGAAGCAAGGGATGGTGTGACAGATAAAAATGGAAAATTGACATTTCCTCTGATCAATCAAGACCAACTATTGGCTAAAAGGCGCATACATTTACGGCATTCAGCAGACACTTTTATCCAAAGCGACTTCCATTCCCTAACTACAGGGGACAGTCTCCTTGGAGCAACTGGGGGTTAAGGGTCTTGCTCAGGAACCCAGTGGTGGTGCTGAAGGTGGATTCGAACGCAGAACCTCTTGATGCAGAGGCAAGTATCCTACCCACTAGGCCACCACCCCTTATACACTCAACATAAACAATGCATGTTCGTTTAATTGAACAAAAAAAAATTATGTAGTGCACTGAAACTTCATGGGTAATTGAGTAATAGATTGCAAGATTATAAGGTTCTTTGAGAAGTTGCACTGACTGCTCAAAAAGCTCCACATTTAATTCACTACAGCTCTGGAAAAAAAAAAAGAGGTACTGATTAGTGATCACCTGAATCACATCTTATTTAATGAGGAAAAATATAAAAAACACTGCTGGAATCAAGACTGTCCTCTTGCAATGTAACCAGTTGGATGGTAAAACACTACTAGAAGTACGTCAAAGGTAATTATTGCTATTTTGTTTAAGTTTGAACAAGAGATTTGTTTTATTTGAATTATTCAAGCTCTGTAAACACTGCATCATTTCTCTTATTTTGATGTTTTGTCATTTCCTTTAAAATTATGCTTTAAAGAACAATATTTTTATTTGGAATTTAGGAGAAATATTGTCAGCAGTTCTTAAAAACTAAGGGAAAGCTGTTCAGTTCAACACTCGCACCTATAAAAGATAAAACCTGAGAAACTGAAAATTTTTGCAATGGTGTCTTATTTTTTCCAGAGCTGTACTGCAGTAGTAAAATTATTAGAGTAGAGCCTTCCATTGTTTTTACTCTATGAGTAAAGTAGAGCCCATGTTGCATAGGGATGCCTGCTAAATAACGTCACTGTCATAAAATAAACACATAAGATACATATTATTTTATAAAATACATATATAAAAAGTAGGGATGTAAAAAATTATTCTAATTAATTACAAGCTCTCTGATTAATAAATGAATTTTGGCCCATGAGTGAATGAATAATCAACATAACAGACTTTTAATGTCTCTTTTATTTAATAACTGTTTTAACACTGTTCATGTACAGTAATGGTCACAGAAATAAAAAAAAACCAAACTAATATGTTAAGGGAAAACAATGCTTCAGCAAGAACAATGATAGAACTAAGTCCATCAATGTTCTGAAGAATTATGCTGCCTTGTCGAAAATGCTACCTTGAAGGTTATACAGTCAGTTTTGCACTGATAATGATGAGAAATAGGCAAATAATATGCATTATAAGAGAAAAATATATTTTGTTTCAATGAGAAATAAAATTTATTTTTATTTAGAGATGCATTGAGCCGATTTATACAGTCAGGTTCTAACACTGAGAAATGCGGTTCTAACACTGAGAAATGTGATTTATGCTACCTTTTAGAAAAATGCTACCATATGGGCTAGCAGAGTCTATCGATTCATGCTACCCACCCTGTGGAAAAAATGCTAACCTGAAGCTTATACAGCTGCCATTGTCCCAAGATTTATGGCCGTCGCACTGATTCCCAAGACTGTGAAACTGCACATGCGCAGCACAGTAGCACATCTCGATGGATAGCATGTTTCGACAGAAAACCGGACACAAAGTCAATTGGTGCGATTAATCAGCGTAATTTTTTTAACGCGTTATTTTTTCAGTGAATAATTGATTAAAATGAACGCGTTAATTCGACACCCTTAATAGAAAGACATGCAGCTTTCATTGTGTGGCATATAAGGAACATTATCTGCAATGCTATTGATTTTTGTATGTTAATTCATATTCAAAATATAAAAAGTCAGTATAAGTTTGGTATTACATTTGATTGGGGGACTTATTGAGCTGATTGAGGTTCCTTTACGACAAAAAAATTCACTAACATAAAACAAATAGACCTTAAGTTAACCCATATTTCATGCCAACTATTTCACGTTTTTTTTAGTTATATTAATATTTTAGTACTTTCTTCTGTGATCTTTGCTAAAAAGGTACTTTACTTCTTGTTATCAGATACATCAAATTATCAGTTTGTACATTTCTAACAGCTATAATGCTAGACTGTGAAAGATTAAAGGTGGCTTTGCCGTTTAGAGTGCTCTCAGGTTGAAGATTTCATTTGTGCATCTGCAAGATGTTTGATTTACATTACATTTACATCTAAAGTTCACTCACATTTTTTTATTTTTAACCGCTTCCTAGAGTTAATAATAACTTCTAAAAACATTGTGTTAGGTCATTTGTAGATGGTTCACTTTAATAGTACTGATTTTGGTTTATTACAAATGAACCGGTTTGTATGTGAAAATCAAACAGCAGGCAACATATTACATACTACTTTAATATTACTTGCTTTCTTAACATTATTTGTCTACCTCACACAATCTAAAATTAAATTAGCTGTTACCAAGTGAAGACAGATTAACAGAGTAGCTTGCCACTCTGTCTCAAATAAGTAAAGAAAAATAACATCCGTTACTGTAAATGTTAAGATGCCTCATTAAGGAATATGCAAAAATCTCTGAACTAAACTGACAAGGACTAAACATTGACGGTACTGGGCCACTACCAACTGAGCTGAAGGTCATTTTGAAAATGACTGGCATACAGGGGTTCCTCAAGATATGACGGAGGTCCGTTCCAACGACAGTGATGTGACCCGAATTTTGGTGTAAATTGAAACACACCCTAGCCTAAGTTACTAATCTATCCTAACACAGTTGAACAATCTAAAACATAAAAACAAAACTAAGTCACAGAAAAAGGAAAAGGACATAAATATTCTGTAAAAAGAAAATTACAAAAAATGAGTGTAAAAAATTCATTCAGAAGCCATGATAAAGGCCAAAAAGTCACCAAACAAAGCAACACAAACAGAACACTTGCGCTTAGATAAGCGTAAGTCCTCACTCACACGACGCGTTACTGCATATTCTGCGCATTCTGGGTATTCTTCCACCGCGCGCCACTAAAACTAGTTCGCCCACATGAGCGTCGTAAACTCGAAAGGTCGTATGGCAAAAAATACATTATATGGACAAAAGAATTGGGACACCTGACCAGTACATCAACAGGGACTTTAAAGGCTTTGCATTCAAATACATAGACTTTATTAGGGGTGGTGATGGCCTAGCGGGTAGCATACTTACCGCCGGACCAAAAGGTCGTGGGTTCAAATACTACATTCAGCAAACCACCTGAGCAAGACCCTTAACTCCAAGTTACTCCAGGAAGACTGTCCCCTGTAGTTAAGGAATGTAAGTTGCTTTTAAGCGAATGCTAAATGCCGTAAATATTAATTAAAGCCTCCCTTTCAAGCTTTCCAAAAGATTTTTGAATGTTTCTATGGGAATTTGTGCCCATTCATTCTGTAGAGCATTCATGAGCTCAGGCACTGATTTTGGACGAGAAGGCCTGGTTCGCAATCTCCGTTCCAGTTCATCCCAAAGGTGTTGGATGGGGTTGAGGTGAGGGCTGTGTGCAGGCTAGGTCTTCCACCCCAAACTTTTCCAACCAGAGCTGTGTTTGAAAAGTGCACTCGTTTACTATGTAGGGCACTATGTAGTGAATGAGTGAGCGAGTGAACGAGTGCACTTTTCGAAGTGTTCTTATGGAGCTTGCTTTATGCACTGCAGCACAGTCACGCTGGAATAGAAAAGAGTCTTGCCCAAACTATGTCCACAAAGTTGGAGGCATGGTGTTGTCCAAAATGTCCTGCTGTGGTGAAGCATTAAGATTTCCCTTCACTCGAGGTAAGGGGACTGGCCCAAACCCTGAAAAACAGGTGTGTCCCAATACTTTTGTCTATATAGTGCCCATTGACATTAATGGACAACTATCAAATGAGCTTAAGTTCATTCTGAAAATGAGAGGAATACATTATTATGAGAATAATAATAAGGTATATTCTAATGGCAACATAGCAACTAAACTATGTAATAAGAAATAGGTAACAACTCTTTTTCTCACATGTAGGAAAGTGAGCGTTGGCTCAGATCGTAGATCGTGGTTGCCAGGTTACAAGGCTACACATAACTTTGCATTCATGAGTGTTACTCTACAGGGTTAACTCTACTGAAGTAAAATTTACATCCTTAGTAGGATCTAGCGACCTGCTCAAGGTATCCCTTTAATGGGATCAACAATCCACTCATGAAAACAGTTTTCATCAACGATCCAGTGTCAACAGGCGCTGGGGACTTTTTAAAAAATTACACAAAGGGAAACTCTGCCGTCTAATTATGCAACAGCCATCTGCAGAGTCTCGGTCTTTTTTATGCAAGAACAAAAAATTGTAACAAAAATCTAACACTCCCACTTGAATTAAAAGCCGTCTTCCAGCGGTCTTCCACACTTACCCTGTGTGATAGCTACCCTCCCCAGAAAAAAAAACACAGGCAGCAAAAGTTTGACGTTTGCAGATTAGTAAACATCACAAATCAGATGAATGAGCGCCTCCAAGTGGCGAGTTGCTACTTCTCAAAATAATTTCACTTCTGATGGAGCCACACATTGTCACATGCTACACTAATTGGACAAAAGTATTGAGACACACCATTTTCTATTCCAGCATGCCTGTGCCCCAGTGCTCAAAGCAAGGTCCATAAAGACATGGTTGAATGTGTTTGTTGTGGAAGAACTTGACAGCCTCACACAGAGCCCTGACCTCAACCCCATCCAACACCTTTGGGATGAACTGGAATGGAGATTGCGAGCTAGGCCTTCTCATCCAGCACCAGTGTGCGATCTCATAAATGCTCTACAGAACGGAGCACAAATTCCCACAGAAACTCCAACATCTTGTGGAAAGCCTTTCAAGAAGAGAGGAAGCAGTTATTGCTGTAAAAGAGGAACCAACTCTTTATGTATTTGAATGCAATGTCATCAAAGTCCATGTTTGTGTACTGGTCGGGCTTCTGAATACTTTTGTCCATATAGTGTATCTATGCATACATATACACATGCACGGTTTAAACCGTGCAAAACCCTAATCTAGAGCATCAAAATTATTAAACAAACGAGTTACTACATGGAAAGTTATGCCATAAGCCAAACTCAAACTGACACCAGCAGTACTGGTGCAACTGTAAGGGTGTCTTCCCCAGTACCAGCTCAGTAAAGCTGATGTAAAAAAAAAAAAGCAGTGCTTGCAGAACACATAGGCTCCCCCGCCTGGCAGAGAGGGCAGGAGCAGACGGCTGCTCTACTCTGCACTGCTGGCAAAGTCAGTACTGGCACATGAGGAGGGAACCAGAAGTTTTCTTTGACAAATCCAGATACATCTGGACGGCTTATTGTCCATGTTTTATACTCTACAATCCCCAGCTAAAGTTCTGATGGAAAAGTGGTTTGTCTTTTAAAGCGTTTTGTTAAACAGACAATAAACCTATCAACATGCAAATTTGCAGCCATCTGTACCATCTCAGCTTCCCCATGCCAAGTAGAAGAACAGAGTCTCACACTTCTATTGGAAGTGCCAGTGTTGGCTGAAGTGACCCTGCCTCAACCAATCACACAGCGTCTGTCAAACACCTCCACCCAAAAAAAACAAAAACAAAAAAAAGCAGAGAAACTACACTTGGGTTTTGTTTATTAGTTCTCTTGACAAAATTGCTCCACAAAACAGGAAAAAAAAAAAGGAAAAAAAAAAGGAAACACTTTAATATATTCAAACACCTATGAAACGTACGAAGCCCCTCACAGTGTTGGCAGGTCTAGTCACTCAGAACAGATATGTCAAACCAATTGAATTTTTTAAGGCATATATAAAATTAACATCATCAAATTATCACTTTCTTATGAGCCACGTCTAAACAACACTGAGCGCATAGGAGAGGATTTCACTTATACTGGCAGGTCTTCAGGAACAAATAATAAAAGAAACCATTTTAAAAGGATGCATCCATAACAGACCCCCAGTGGGGTACAAAGGGTAACAGCCTCTCAGCTCCAGGTATCCACCTAAAACTGCTTTTACAAAGAAATGTATCCATGTTCTCATGCATGCCTGTACAGTGCCACTAAAAAGGTAAAAGAAAAAGTTCTTTGCATTCAGCATATCGAAAAATAAGTAATGGAAACAAACGATTGGTAATTGCAAGTTTTCAGTTAATCTATTCAAGGAAAAAAAAAAGAAAAAAAAAATAGGCTGGGTTTCCCAGCCGAATTTGTTCATGGTGACAGTATTCCACTGTTGACTATGAGTTTAAAGTATTACTGCTCTTCAAACCACAGGCTTCAATATACATTTATTCTATATACACTTACATAAGGAAGCTATCACCAAGCAGTAGCACTGTCAAGTACATCAGTTTTCAGGCAAGATTAGCGGTTCTGTTCTGGTATTACAGTATTGATTTGAACACAGTACAATGTCAAAAATACAAAGATTTCAGAGGGTGCGGTGTAAATGTGGGCAAGAGTGAGAAATTCACTCTTCGCTACACAGAGTCTAGCACCATAATGGGTGGGTTATACTGGTTGAGGTGGGGAAGAGGAGGGGGGGGAAAAAAAAACAAAAACAAAAAAAACACCTGCAAAATAACAGGGTATGAACACACTGGTGTAAATGATTTTAAAACGTGACCAACATCTGTTTGAGACTGTCATTTCGTTCTCCATTTGACCCTTAAACACCTGCATCACAAATTCCAGTAATACATGTAGAGCTATGGCTCTGAATGCACACTACCGCGTAGCCATTTTTTGTGAAATGTATTGCCTTACTTCTTTGACCAACGCAAAGAGAGAAAAAGGGAGAGCAAGGGAAAATGGCTAAAGTAAATGTCCAAGACTGGCAGGCCAAACAAGCTGCCTTCTAATGCTGATTGTGAATTCGAAACTGAAGGCGCTACATGCAAGATTCTTTTCTTCATTTAACCTGCAACTAATTCTTTGTCGGATTTAATAGATCATGGTGACATTACTGTTTCAAAATAGGCTTCCTCTTAAGTCTAGCAGTCATGCTGCACTCATCTAAATGCAACAAATGTGGAGGTGTTAAATTCCGCCAGACAATGTTTGATCATGCAGGTTCAATCAGAGTATGTATTGCATTACTGGTAGACACTGGTACACATTTAATCTTACATGTAGTTCCTTTAACATAGATGCCATACTGCACTAAATTAAAAATGTCTTAATTGGCTACTTTCTGCATGTCCAACCCTACGAACAAATGGTAGGGCTGCAATTATTAGTATCATATTAAAAGACAGTTACAGGAACGGTTAACAGCCATAAAGCTCTCACCATGTCAGCTTGCCGGTTAAAGGGCGTTTTACAGTATGTTTCCATCAAGGGCCAAGATATGCCTTATTGAACAGAAAATCATGGTAACACACAGCAAACAGCTGAAGGGCAAAACACAGCAGGTCAAGAGAACTGATATGACCAAGAAATGACTCGCAAATAAGACCTTGTATGAGGGTTAATGTGGACAAGGTTGACCAAATGAGAAAAATAAACAAACAATAAGGAATAAAAACAAAGATACAAAAAGAAAAAATGCTAACGATAAAAAGCAAGAATGCAAATCCTATTCATCCACAAGTGGTGCTGGTCCAGGAAGGCAGCGATGCAGCCTCTGCTCCTCTCAGTAGAAGCTAGGAGCGAACCTCC
Organism: Bryconaethiops microstoma; assembly: GCA_037577275.1. Taxonomy (NCBI): domain Eukaryota; kingdom Metazoa; phylum Chordata; class Actinopteri; order Characiformes; family Alestidae; genus Bryconaethiops; species Bryconaethiops microstoma. The sequence continues at coordinate 9,804,260 of JBBJLS010000028.1, read as the reverse complement.
TCACTGGGCTTTCTGCTCTGGTCCTTCAACACAGTGAAAAACAAGAGAATGTAAGACACCAGTGAAGAATCTTTATCCATTTAAGAAAAATCTAAACCCATTTTATTTACATCTGATGTTCATAGATGGGTCAGATAAGGTGGCTTGCCACAGGTCATGCTTCAAAACATGATGTAGCTCAGGTAGGGCTATGTTTGGGTAGAATCCGGTTCAAACACCCACTTTCTACCATTGTGTCCTTGAGCAAGACACTTAACCCTCAGTTGCTCCAGGGGGACTGTCCCTGTAACTAATGATTGGAAGTTGCTCTGGATAAGCGCGTCAGCCAAATGTCCTTTACCCTTTATATCTTTATGAAACAGAGTTGTTTTGCAGGGCCGTTCTTAGGCATACGCGAACTACACATCCACGTAGGTCCCCGACCGGGAGGGGGGGACCCGGTGCGGAATCCCGTCAGCACCGTTCCTCCCCAACCCCCCGGACCAACCGCGAGGGGGGCTCCGGGACAGAAACACCCCCCATCTAGAACGACAACGAGAGGGGCCCCACAACCAACAACCCCCCGCCCCCAACCCCCCACGGAACCGTGTTGGGCCCCCAAGTTGCTAGGAAGGGCACTGCTATTTTGGGACCTATACTAAATTACACTGGTGGTTTTAATGTTATTGTTTGATCTCCATCAAGCAATATGTAAACTAAAGACTGTAGAAAATCCGGATTAATTTATTGTATCTTATTCTATCATGCATACCCTTGTTGTACCTCATAATGTACCCCATAATGTACTACTATTCTATGGTCAATATTATAAAAAAAAAAAAAAAAGGTCTCACACACCCTTTAGAGGGAAAAACTCTTAGAGGGAGAAAAATCACTGAAAACAACCTGAGAACACAACCAAATACAAAAATACCCAATAGCAGGACACATTAAATCAAACTAAAATGTTTATGTATCTAATAGTGTATATCATTAATTTGCAGAGGTGTGTGAATAAACACCTCTAATGTGCACAGATATAGCAGTGAATTGCACTGTAAACTGGAACAAATACTTGGCACACTTACCCTGAAACTGGGTGAATCTGATAGTTCCCATGCGCTCTCCATTCCTGAACATCACTTGTCCCTGCAAAAACACACAAAACATAACTTCAGATGAACTGCGCATAAGGCATACAAAGACAGCATCCGCTAACAAAGATTTCAGTGCTCAGTACTTCATACGGTTATGGCTAAACACATATGGTCTTACTGAGAGGGATGCCATGGGCTGCTTTGGTATCTTTGATTCCTGGCACAGTGACAGACTGCAGTGTGTACCTACAAGTCTGCCATGATCCATGCTCCTGAACCCATTTATTAAATTAGCGGTGGCTAAATTGATCTCTTTATCGAGGCAAGCATAATTAACAGTAGCAAAATTGATTGAGAACATGCACAGGTCCCTAAGGAGGTCATGAGATACATTCCCTAGAGGAGATAAAAATAAAAATAAATTATACAGTATGCAACTATTTTGGATAGTGTGGTTACACAGATTTGAATGGATAACAGGGTTTGGTCAGTGCACTGCATGCATTAGCTCCGCCATATTGTGCATCAAAATACAATGCAAAGCTCATCAAACATAATGAATTAATGGATGTTTGACAGGTCAATTTGAACGACCGATCGATTAAATGAAAAACAGGTACTGTAACTAGCAAGCATCATCCATAAAACCCCATCATTTTGTCAAAACATTGTCTCATGCGGTCATTATCTAAGTGTTGTGCAAAGGCCATGTGCTATCTGTCTGCCCACTGAGCTGGCTAATGAGCCGTTTAGCAGGATTGGGGATCACTCGCTCCGGCAAAATAACAGGTGAGAGGCATACAGCATTACCATGGCAATGATTAGAAGCCCATTAGTACCCTGGGAGGGGACTGAGAGCCCATCTCATCTCTAAAGGCGTCCTGCTTTGAAGTGCAGAGCAGGCTGGAGCCCTTTATCAGGCTCTTCTTTGTTTTCGATGCTCTGATATGGGCACTCTGGATAAACCCTCGCTGTGGTTAAAAGCATTATGGTGTAATTTACAGATATCTGTGTAAATGCTATGCAGCATAAATCACATTATTCTCCATAAAGTCAAGCCCCCGGTATTCTGATGTGTTAACCCCTTACACCATAGGCTTATCATTCTGTTATTGATCGTAGTGCTTAATTTGATATTATCATAAAACTAATGTAAGTTATATAGGTACGAGAGTGATGAAGTAAAATGTTGGCCGACATATATTGGCTGTCAGGCCTGAATGCGGAAATAAATGAGAAAAACTGAAACCTAAAGCATACAGTTATTTTGCAGTCATAGTTCTAGTTAGTCCAAATGACTTTTCACCAGTGACCCCTTAGTTTTTAACGCTGACAGTAACAAAAGAACAAGAACCAAAGCATAGTTTTACACTGATTCTTAGTTCATTGAAACAAGCAGAGAAATTCAACTGTGAATAAAAGTGTGAATTCTTAACCTTCAGTCCACACCACATTTACATCTGTAGTAAATCTGATTTGCTGTGTGTACACATTTCAGAAAGAAATAGAAAGAATAACTGTGACTGGAATGGGTCCCTATTGCATTTTAGGAGCTCTATTACATGTGTTTCTAGGGAGTTGCAGAAGATTAAATACCTAAAATACCTTAATTCGGACCTACAGTGAAAGCAGTAAACCGCACTATCCCCAGCACTCTTTGAAGTTTCTTTCCAGTGGGACATTTTCACTCAGAAACACTTGAAAACACCCTTAAATTGTCTGAATGCCCAATGTAGTCCACTTTGTAGGGAATTGCTATGAGAATTGAATGCACCAATTGTGTCAGATTCATAAAATGGAATTCCAGAGTGATTTTGAAGACATTTACTCTCCCACAATGCATTCTAGTGCAATAAACTCTAGTGAACACTGTAGATCACTCCATCAGTTGAATGTGTCCCAAAATACATATTGAGTCTCTTGTTACCAAGCAGTGGAGAAAAGAGCATTATTTACCTTTAACATTGCAAAAAACAAACCTTATTGGACTCTTGGGCAAAATCACTGTAAAAACAGCACCCTAATGTGTTTACTGTATACTTTTAATTCATACAGTAGAAACACAGATGTGTAATTATTGCATGTTTTGTACTTGTTTCCCGATTTTTAAATCCATCTCATCTACAGATAAGACAACTTTAGCCTTGCTAAAGAAGCTAATGCTGGCATGTTTACAAAACCAGTAAATACTGATGAGAGGTGATGATGACAAATTAATTCATTCATTGACTATAGAAAACCCATAAACTATTGTCCTCCTTTATCGAGCACATTCACTTGGGAGTAGGGATCCATTTCACTCACCTGTCAATAATAAAGACTACAAAGTGAATATTAATGTAACTTGTTACAAAAGTAACTATATATACTACCAGTCAAAAGTTTGGACACACGTTTTCATTCAATAAATTCCTTTGTTTTTATTATTGCCTACATTGTAGATTAATATTGAAAACATCACCTTGTGCTCTGGTGACAGCATTGCACACTCTTGGCATTTTTTGAATCAGATTCATGAGGAATCGACCTGGAATGGTATTTAATTAACAGGTTTTCTTCGTCAAGAGTTCATTAGTGGAATTTCTTGCCTTCTTGGGACCATCAGTTGGGATGGTCGCGTTGGTACACAGTTAGTAATCCTATTCCACTATGGTTCTACTCCACATTATGGCGAGAACCACTTAACTAAGCAAAAAGAAACAACCGTCCATCATTACCTTATTACAAAACATATTCTGGTTTGTTTAACTCATTTTTTTGTTTACTGCATAATTACATATGTTCCTTCATCATTTTGTGTGTTTTAAATATTAATCTACAATGTAGAAAATGATAAAAACAAAGAAAATTTGAATGAGATGGTGTGTCCAAAGTTTTGACTGGTAGTGTAGTATATAAGTAATTATGCCATTGTAATTTGATTTAAGCAGTAAAGCAAAATCACAGTTATTTAAGCTATTTAACTCTAAGGGCTCAGTTTCCCAAATGGGAATTAAGCTCAGTCCTTATTGTATTTCCCTTTAAAGTGGAAATATTCTTTCAGAATGTTGTGTATGATATGTACAGGACCAGGCTTAGGCCATGTCTTGTAGGGGTCATGCTGGTGCGAGTGAACAGGAAAAGTTAACAGTGGCCAGCCCTGTTGTACACTTCTTCTTGAGGTCGTATTGGAAATTGTGAACTAATATATGTTTTGAAATAATGATTGAACCTCTGTTGAACTTACACTGACCATATGCTGTATGTGATAAACTGATGATTAACGTGTGCTTCTCATATGTTTTAAATTGTACTTGGGGCCCTAACCAGTTTCAGATCTTCATATGTATATCCCTTTTCTTTACGTTAATCATCCTCCCTT
>JBBJLS010000028.1:9752522-9789147 GCA_037577275.1 Bryconaethiops microstoma | reverse complement strand
TATTATCTCTGATTCTCTCTCTGTCTGATTTTCTCTCTTTCTCTCTCTCTCTCTCTCGCTCTCTCTCTCTCACACACACACACACACACACACACACACACTACTTTATTTAAAAACGCTAAAGTACCAAAAGCGTGAAACTGAAATTGTGCATACAGACATCATTACTTAATATTCTTTATCTGTCACATACACAGTTATACAAGTACAATGTGTAGTGATATAGTGCAATATAGTAACAAAGAATTAAACAGAAAATTAAAAAGGGTTGAACTAAGTAATAAAAATATGTTAAAGGTATTCAAATAAACATTAAACATTACAAATGTACATAACTGATTGCAGCCCATGGGTGAGGAAAGAAACAAAAGTGAAAACGGTTTAATTAAAATCCTACTGCAATTTATCTGGTTTGTTACTGTATTCTTTTTGTAAAGGAAACAGTAGGACACTATTTGATTTTGCTCCATTTTGACTCGAAGTGGTGTTGTGGTCGAATGCGAGCCATGATTTAATACTAAAAAGGTCTATGAAATAAGAAATATTCTGTGGTAAAAAAGAAAATAATGATGATGAAAACGCTTGAAGGTAGTGTGTGTTTCAACTGGCCAATCAGAAGGCAGGAGGGACTTTATCCTAACCAATTGAAACACCAGAAGGGAAATCCAGCCAACCGATCAGAGTGCAGGAGAAAAGTGACCTAGAAGGGGCCAGTTTGTTGCTTCCACATGCAATATTGTACTGTTTTGTTTTACTATTTTCCACGTGGTGTATATAGTGTACTTTATTACACTATATAGAAAAGAGTATTGGTATCCAGGTTTTGGGCTAGGCCGACCAATGAAGGGTAATCATGCTTCAGCATGTCAAGACATTTTGGATAACGTCATGCTTCTAACTTTGTCTACACAGTTTGGGGAAGAACCTTTTCTATTCCAGCATGACTGTACCCCTAGTGTTCAAAGCAAGCTCCATAAAGACATGCTTGGATGAGTTCGGTATGGAAGAACTTGCCTGCCACACACAGAGCCCTGACCTCAACCCCACCCAACACCTTTGGGATGAACTGAAATGGAGATTGTGAGCCAGGCCTTCTCATCCAATGTCAGTTCCTAACCTCATAAACGCTCTACAAAAATATATGGGCACAGAAACTCCAAAATCTTCCAAGAAGAGTGGAAGCTGCTCTATCTGCACATGGGGAGCCAACTCCATATTAAGGGTATGTATTTGAATGCAATGTCATTAAAGTACCTGTTGATGTAATGGTCAGACATCCCAATCTTTTTGTCCATATAGTGTATGTATGTGTGTGTCTATGTGTGTTCAGTTTGTGCTTTCACCTGACTGCATTAGGATGTATTGGAATCATCAAAGCATTTGATTCAGATGATCTACGCATAGTTCACTTTGCTTAAATGCTTTCCCCAGAATTAAAAAAAACTTTAAAACAAAGAATAAAAAACATTATTTGATGTATACATTTAGATTCAATACAGTATTTGCTGAAACAAGACAATGGTTCATTGCCTTTCCAAATGGCAATACTTTTTAATATCCTGTCTGGAGACCTGTGTTCTTCCACCTCTACCTTTCATTTTCCTCTTTTTAAGTGTTGTTTTGACTGCTGTATTGTAGCTAGACTTTCATGTAGTACTTCGTATTCATTTATGCTTTTATAAGGCTGAAAAAATATTTTTCAAGTATTTTTGGTTCCTAATAACCATTCTGGCTACAAATACTCTGAAAAAAATAACTGGTCAGCCCCTGTAAATACAGAAAACAGTGGTGTCAGTTATGGGTGATGGCTATTTAAAAGGTCAGAACCAGTACTGAATGTGTGCGCATATAGAATGTAAGACTACAAGTTGGTATTAACTGTTAACTATCAAGCTATAACTGTTAATGGGAATTCCAGTCAAGGGTACCTTCTCATAAAAAAAAAACCCCATAACAATTTGTTTTGAACATATTTTAATATTTGAAATATTTTCTTTCGATGCATTTATTCTTTGAATCAATTCTATATTACAAGAGATATTATTGTATTCTTAAATTGATACTATCCACTCACAAAAAAAAAATTATATATATATAACAATAAAGATAAAAAAAAACAACACTGTGATTATTCTTATCACAGATCTCAATTCTTCATAATGTGTCTTTTGGTCCATAGTGCTCCTTTGAAAATTATGTAGAAAGGGATGACGCAAAAGCGACTTGAGCACAAATGTTATATTTTGCTATGTTGAAACAACCATCAACATGAATTTCTGAAAGCTTTGTTATCAGCCACGTTGGACTGACAATGTCTTCAAAAATGCTAAGTAAAAGCTTTATGAAGGAGCAAAATGACCTTAAAATTGAACTTAAAGTTCAAAAGTGCAATCAAAGCAATTGGGTACGCAGAATGAGTGCATATTGCCAAGATGATCCTATAGCACACCGGACATGTCATGGGACAGTACAGCTGACGGCGCTTTCCCTTGACAGGGGAGATGCGAGCAATGCTTCTGCCTCTTTCACTTGATCACGCCTCTACGACTGCATCACTTGCGGCAGGTCCGATGGGGCGTCTTCTTTTTGGACACTTCCTGACGGTAGCAGTTGTGCTCATCCAACCATGGTAAGTCAAAATTTCTGCACAAAAATGGAAATAAAGGAATATAATCACACTTGTGGACAAATGACTATAATAAGTGTACAGAAAGCCCATTACTTCTTTGCTACTTGGGGGCGGCAAGAGCCAGGAAGATGTTTAAGTTTGGTACGAGCATTTTTCATCTTTACTGTGAATTGATGCCAATGTGTTACTAGAAAAATAGAGTATGATGTTACAGAAAACTGTATGAGTTTAAAAATGGCATAATAAAACTCACTGCTGTTCAATGTGAGGGAGAGGTCTGCCAAACGCCACCACTGGCAGAAATGGTGTGATCACTACAGACTCCACTGAAGAAGAGGAAAAACAAGAGCACTACTGGTTAATTTTCACTTACTTTCAGGAAAGGAAACATATTAATGAAACAAGCATGATATGCTGCAGATGTTTTGAGAGACATACCTTCCTCTGCTTCAGGGTAGAAGGAGAGCAGCTCTGGTTCTGGCTCCTGAACCACCTTATTCCTGTTCGTCCTCTGCTGGAGTCTTTGGTATATCCGCTGCTCCCTAATACGCTGAATATCCCACCTGAGACAAACAGGAACTTAGGTACTTGTGGAAAAAAAACGCGATTCAGTAAGTTCAAAGAAAGTCCAAAGGAATTAAATCACCACTACCTCTTTCTTCTCTTTTCATCCAACTCCAGTTTTGTATGCCGCTTCAAGAAGACGCTGTCATCCACATTCTGAAATAATTTTGTCACTCTAGAGTTTAATGCTCAAATTCATATGAAGATTTCAGACCAAAGTACACTGACAGAAAAAGTCAAATATTGCTCATCTCTACATCTATTCTTCCTGTGCATCTCATAACAGAACTTGAGATCAGAACTACTAAGTCGCTGCATTAGTGGTTGGTAACAAAGTTGAATCTGAAGCACCATACAGATCTTTCAAAACTAAAACTGGCCATCCAGCTAATTTAATAGCCATACGCTGTTTTCTGGTCTCAGTTATGTTGCCTCAAAGCTCATTAATCAGTCATTGAGTTGTTTCTCACCTCAGCAATATCTGTTGCTCTTTCATATTCCAGGGGGTCCACAACGATCTCTCGCCAAGAAGGGACTAAAATGGGAATAGGAATGTTAGATGCCCGTCAACTGACACCCGTCTGGCATGCCAAATAATCAACAACATTTCATTCCAAAGTCAAAGATAAAGTATCTGCTGTCCTCTGGTTACAACCTATCTCTATATACACTCTATATTAGACATTCAAACCATCATTTCCAGGAAATGATCATTTGGGAAAGCAAGCAACATTTGTGTATGTTTATGTGATTTGCATTTGACCTAATGCTGTTCAAAGTGTGCTTCCTGGACTAAGTAAACTCACCAGGAACTATGTCATCCTGTTCAGGAGAAGGGTCTCGCCACGGTGATGGTGGTGGTTGGTGCCAGCAGCAGAGATACATTTCAGTTGTTGCCAAATAAGGCAGTTCTTCTGATCTGACAAGGGGCGAATCATACGTTTGAATCTCAGGACTCGTCGAGGTCTCGTTCTCCTCCTCCTCTTCCTCTTCCTCTTCCTCCTCCTCCTCCTCCTCCTCGCCCTCTGACACCTCCTCTTTAAAAGCTTGGCTTTCTTTTGGAGGAGGTGTTTTGGACTGCGGACGTCTGGATCTGGCCATCCTGGATTCTTGAAAAAGGAATCTCCTACAAACGCAAAATGACATTTAGTCACAACCTGGTTAAACATAAAATGTCAGCTTACAACAATACATTTTAGAAGCGTTAGCGATATCTTTTAATTTGAAATGCTGTAGGCTTTGTGTTGTACTCGAACATTTCATAAGAAGCTGAATTCAGACATATTTGCAAACTTGTACCTTTTCAGACTTTTGCCACTCCTTCCTAAACGCATTTGTCTGGACGGGTGGCTTTGTCCCTCAGAGCAACCTGTTCCTTCAGATGAGACCCGCTCCACAGCCTCCCTGCGGCGTGGAGTCTGACGTGGCCGACTCTCCATCTGTAACCTCCGCTCCATTCGCTCGATGCGAGCCATTAACTAAAAATGGTAACAACAAAGATAATTAGATAATAAAAACAACAAATTAATGCACACTTGGATTTAATTTAAGTACGCCATCAACCTGTTATTCACTTAATAAAAATGTGGCTCATATTTGAACTGACAATGGTCTGACACTTCATAGATTTAGATCAGATATATATGTATGGGAATAGTGTAACAAGGGGCTCTGCATACCATGTCCTTTTCAGCTTTGAGGTTATCTATCTCCTTGTTCTTGCTCTGCAGTTGCTGCTGCTGCTGTTCAATCAGTTCTAGCTGCAACAGCAGGATCTGTCGGATGCAGCCAGTCTGTGTGGCGGCGTGGCCTACAGCCTTCAACAGATTCCGCCGTTTTCCATCAGGGCCATGTTCTGGTGAGGGGACTCCTGCTACTGATATTCCACCCATTGGCCCTGCCTTCCTGGGTTGTTTGCTGCCATTTGATGCCACTGGATCCATCTTGCCCATGTGGTTGTGACTGGCCTGTCCGAAAAGTGATTTGCTTTTTACTGGGGTACCTTCGGCTCCCATCTGCTTGGCCAGTGGAAGTGTCAAAGGCCCCAGGTTCACCCAGTTCTCCTCTTGTCCTTTAATCACTGTTGGAGACTGGCCAGGTCTGCCCACAGCACTCTGACTACTTGAGAAGGTCTTTGCTTTGAAGTGGAGATTGTGAATGGTGCTTAAGATGCCAGGAACTCTGACAAGGGGTTCACTACTTCCCTTCTTTGGAACAGTCTGAGACACTGCAGCTACAACTCGGTTTTTGACTTGGTCAGCAGTTTCCGTTTCCAGCTTGATTCCTCCACTACTAAACACGGTGGAGCGCATAGTCCTGTAGAGTACTCTCTCCCCAACTCCCACTGCCACGGTTAAGAGGGGCTCAGGACATGAGAGCAGTGTACTGGAGGCACCCCATCCACATCCATTCTGAGCTCTGAAAAAGAGTGAAAAAATGCTTTTGTCATGGCTGTTGTACTGATTAAACAAATATGAGGTAAACAGTGGGTAGCTGCTTAAAAAAAGAAGTGTATGAGAATGACATTAATAATGCTGAATCACAGTGGCACCTTACAGTCACACGTTAACACACCACAGCACCAACTGCATTTAACCGATTCACCAAATGAAGCAGTGGGACGGTCCCTTGCTCAAGGGTACTTCAGTGGTGCCACTAACAGTCCTGGGATTCAGACACACACCTTCTGATCACAAAGGCAACTCCTTAACCACCAGGCCACCAGCTGCCCCAAACCATTGTTTACTGTAATTGCTGAATGTTTATTTAGATAAGAAAAAAAGCTTTATTTATACCAGGAGATGCATCAAGAAAAAATAAAACATAAGACAATAGAAATAAAAAAAAGAATCAATAGCGCAACAAGAACATTACTGTAACAAAACAGTGTAACACTGACATTGCTGTGTAAGATTGTGTGCTGTACCAATAGCACCCTTTAAAGTAAAGCTGGTGGTCTAGAGGTTAGGGAGTTACCCCTGCGATCAGAAGGTCGTGGGTTCGAATCCTAGGACTGCTAGTGGCACCACTGAAGTACCCTTGAGCAAAGTACCATTCCCACACACTGCTCTCTGGGCGCTGTGTATCTGGTTGCCCTCTGCTTCACTTGGTGAATGGGTTAAATGCAGTGCTGTTGACACTGTGTGCTTTGTTCACGTATGACAAATGGTCACTTTACATCTTGCTCAAGGGTACATCAGTGGTGCCACCGGCAGGCCTGGGATTCGAACCCACGACCTCTTATCCCAGGGGCAAATCTTTAATCACTAGGTCAGCAGCTGCTTCAATTCAGCTGATCGCTGGAACAATAACAAATGTTAAAGCAGGTCGTGACTTCAACGAGAACCAGGACAAGAAAGTACTTTTTTCTGCTGTCTTGTATGGCGGTTAGTTTGAATACTAGCAGTGGCACGAGTTTTCAAAACAAGGCAGATGGCCAACACTCCAGGCCAACAGGTTCGTTTTGATATATTTCAAGTGGTTGTGCTAAAATGTCTCACGCCTACAGGAGTGTATTGTTTTATCTTCGCGGTCTGAGTAGTTTTATAACTGCGAAGCTCTCTAAAACGGTACGAAGCAGCAGCTCCGTGTCCTCCATTTTAGATCTTCATAAACAATGACAGTCCCTCCGCGCTGCGCCTCCGTTCGAAGAGGGCGACCGAGTGGCGCCATTTTAGACAATTTACACCAAACACAGCGCACCGTGTACTTCGAAGTGAACTCTAGATCGCGACATAAACACCCTGCGCTGCTGTTACCCGAGCCCCAGTTTAAATTCCCCTGTCTCCTCCATACAGCTCCGTACTTACCGACTTCTCCGCTGTTTTTAAAATACAAATAGCGCGCATGCGCTCACTGTACTGAGCGCCAAATCTGATTGGCTACTGTCCGAGTCTCGGTCTCGCGCTTTATTTGGCGCGAGCCGTGGTTTTTACCCACCTAGCGGAGCCCCCAGCTATCCTGGAAAGATTATTGAGGAAAAAGTCACCCATCCATCAGCTGTCTGTCTATCACTACAGCCACACCTGGATCATTACAAAGACCTCACCGTCCTAATCAGTCCTGTTTTTAATCTATGTTTGTACCCCTTTTAACACATTTTTGTGAAAGTTTTGAAAAAGTATATTAGAATATATATTTTAGAATATGTTCCTGGTTGAGTGAACGTTATAAAAGGTACAACCTCAAGACACGTACAAGTGGTTTTGGAGTATAAGAGCACACATATATGTATGTATGTATCTATATGTATGTATGTGACATATGGTTCCGGTTTCCATCATTGCATATGAGTTTCTCTACAATGCACCAATGCCTCAAATTACTTAGAACTACCCAGAATATATTTACAAAGGTTGCATTAGGCAGAAATTAAAAGTGTTTTTACTGAAAGGAATTCGATTTTAGGAATAAACCTGAAAAACGGCAGTGAACGATTTCACATTAGCAGTTGTGCAGGTAGCCACTAGAGGGCGTCCTTGGTTAACTACAAAACTGCTCATTCGCAAACCTGCACAGATCAGTTCAAGAAGACTTGACTAATAGGTCATATTACTGTGAATGTAATGTAGGGTCTGTAGAAAGTCTATACCTGCATATTTATATTTGCAAGAATGGGCACGTGTGTAGCTAAATCGCACCAAAAATTTACTTCACTACTTTTTCAGTACTATGAAACAAGTGCTGGAATGGGCTGTTCTAACAACACAAACTTACACAATCCGCTTCATCAGGAAGTTCAGAAAACCTGTAACTCACAGCTTCAGGAAATCTGAAGGGAAATTGTGGCAGTCATAAAGAAGAAGTCAGTAGATTTATGGTCTTATTATGGTTTTATTATTAGTGTCCTGGGCTTTTGATCTTAAGGGCTGGTGGTTAGAGTTTTTTTCCCTGCAATCAAAAGGCAGTGGGTTTGAATCCCAGGACTGTCTGTGGCACCACTGAGGTACCCTTGAGCAAGGTACCATCCCCACACATTGCTCCCTGGGCGGCTGGTGGTTGCCCACTGCTTCTCTTGGTGAATGGCTTAAATGCAGAGAGAGAATTTGACATTATTCACACTGTGTTCTGTGCTGTGGTTGGTGTGTTCACGCGTGAATATAAGGGGCCACTTTACGTTACTTTGAGTACTGGATTGGACAAGCACCCACCCCTCTTTTTTTCCTTCTCCTTCTACTTTCGGCTGCTCCCGTTTTATTAGGAATCTCCACAGCGGATCAACCGCTTCCATTTCCTTCTCTCTGCATCTTCCTCTCTCACACCAACTGCCTGCATGTCCTCCCTCACCACATCCAAAGACCTCCTACTAGACGATCACATGAAACTAATGAAAGAACTTTGCCTACAATATCCCATTTCAAATAATTTAGATATGCTTCAAATTAATGCCTTTTTTTTTTACAAGCTTCAGATGGCCATTCTTAATCTACAGCAGCGAAAAAATGTTCATGGGCAGTGTTATCACCCTGTCACGAGAATATGACTATAATCTCATACAGGGGATATGCGGTATTTCCTCCACGTTTTTATTGTATTTCTATAAGGGGCCACTTTAACCTTTAAAGTGACACTCCAAACAAGTCAAAGAGGGTCGGACTGTACGACCCCCCCTCCTGCTCACACGTCCGTGTTCTCTAAACCGGGCAGGTCCTCAGTTTCCTCGAAACTAGAGCGCCGGGTCACCGCCCACTTGGCTGCTCCACATCGTAACAGCGCCCCCCTCTCTCCCCCTCTCTCACGTGGACCGGCCCGGTGACCGCGGCTCTGCGTGACGACACGCTCCGCGTCTCTGTCCTCTGTACCGGAGCGCTCTCACATGGCTCACGGGGACCTGCCGCAGAGGCGTGGAGGAGGAAAAGAGCACAGACAGCATAGACAGGCTGCAGACACTCATCCTCGACATCAGACACACCCGTGCTTCATGTATCTTTTTTTCAATAAATGTATGCTCACGTGACGTTGTTTATGAACTGTAGCTTATTGCTTTGGAAGCACAGGGCGGATTCTGTTAATATAGATATAATATGGGGATTTTTTTTTGGTACATAGAATAATTAAGTTTACAGCACGTCCCAGAAGGAAGTCTATTTATATATATTGCGAGAAATGTAAAAAAGATCTGAATGTAAACAAACAGACTTTCCTGGATTTTGTCTCTCTGTCCGGGAAATAATAAAAAAAAGAGTTCCATAAATTCTTACAAAATTGCTAATTATTTTCACATCAGTGTTTTATAACGATAATTCCTATTCAAATTAGTTCTGCTCAGAGCTGGAATTTGATTGGTTCAGAGTCTCCTATATACATAAAGACAGAGAACTTGGTTCTGATGAAGTTAAGACAATCAGCTGAGCACATGGGGCCAAAATGGTGTATTGGTCAAGAAATATTTTTTCCTGAAACGGATGAGACTGCTAACTTTTCAGCCGAACGTTTCGGTTTTAAGCTTTTTGTCTTTAAAAGAGAAATAACCCGCCCCTCTCCTCGCGGTCAGAAGCAGAGGAGCGTGCTGTCTGAGCTTTCAGCCCATCAGATTATGTTCAGTTTGGCTTCGGCGTCCAAGATAGCCTCGGCTGCAGCCTACTGACTCACACGGACAGTAGGTTAGGAGGCGGCTTAGCACGGAGAAGTGACCCAGATCTATCCCGAGCTAAACCTCACCGTCCAAGCTCGGAGATAACGCTTTTCTCCAACTCGGAACGGTTCCTTACTCTATGCTAAGCTAATAAACAAACGGGGTGCGTTCAGTGATTATAGCTGGAGTGCAGAAAAAGGAAGACTCCTGCTCATTATTGTCTTTTAATTCAGAATATACCCATACCCACACCAAGGGCTTTCACTTTCAAACTAGAAACTGATCATATAGAATAGAAAAATGCTATAATAGGGGATATATGACAGAGAAATGCTTTTGAGTCATAATTAAGTTGAATGTCTTGGTTGTCTTTTCGTTCAGTAGATTCATATTCACTGTCAGTTTGAAATGAAAATAAATAGAACAATGAGGGAAAATGGTTTTGAGGGATAATTAAGTATGCTGCGTCTAAATAGCTGAATGAAGTTCCCTCACCCTGATAAATATACATGATTACTGGATCAGTCGAAATCGAGGAGAGAGGGAAGCGTTCAGTGGTTCTAGTTGGAGTGAAGAAATAAAGAGGACTCTTGCTCCTCATCTGCAGTCTTGATTGTATTTTCATTCAGAATATATCCATACTCACACCCTGGAAGTTTAGTTTGAAGTGATATTAATTAAAACAATAAGGAAAAGTGCATTAGTTGAGTTATAAGTAGTAGTTGAATGAAGCTCCCTCGACCTGATTTCGCCTCATCTGTAGCACATGGTCTTTCTAAATATACTGATAGAGCTGGCCAGCTTGTGGATCCATATGATTATTAGATACGTCGAAATCAAGGAGAAAGGATAGGAGAGGTTTTATTCAGCTGTTCGGAAGCAGCCTGGCAAAGCAATGGAGAGAGAGAGAGAGAGAGCGTGTGTGTGTGTGTGTGTACAGACCGATGAATGCTCCTAGCGCGAGGCTTTCTTTCTCTCCTCACGAGGACGGACACGCGCCGTGCTCAGGACGCTGAGGCTGCTGTGCTTTCTGAAAAAAGGGCACATTGCACACGGCCAGAAAAATCCAGGGCTGTTTAAAGTGCTCCTGTATCTTAACGACGGATGACTTCGCGCAAGCCTCTGATTGGCTCTGGCTGAGACACGTGCTCAGGAGCGCGCGAGCGTACATTTAAATTCGAAATCAAACAAACAGCAGCGATCAAGGACACACATGAGCCACTAAACACACTCGAAGGAAACTGCATGGCTGAAGTGATGTTTGAGTTTGTTAGCACACAAGATAAGAGAAACCTTTATTAGTCCCACAAGTGGGAAATCATAATCTTCTGTTTGCATCATGATCTTGCTGATAGATTTATGTGATGGATTAGCTATTAAATTGTAAGGTGTTGAAAGACGCGTGTGTGTGTGTGTGTGTGTGTGTGTGTGTGTGTGTGTGTGTGTGTGTGTGTGTGTGTGTGTGTGAACTCATCATATGAAACAATTCAATGCAAAATAATGGGTAAAACGTAGTCATTTAGTCAGTGTGATTTTTTGCTGTCATTCTATTACGATGTTGCCACATACGCACGTGAATGAATTAATAAATTAAAAGTAAAGTAAAAAGTAAAGTAATAGATATATTTTAAAACGTTAGCTCAACCAGGAATATGTTCTAGCCCAAAGTTTATTTGAAGACTATCTCAAAAATGGCTTTAAGGGGTTAAAATAGAGATAAAAATACAGTGGTGAAAAGGGACATTCCGGTCTTTATAATGACCCAGAACGATGGATAGACTGGTGAATGGATGTATGGATGGACAGCTAGATAGATATACAGATGGATGGACGGACGGACAGATTCAAACAATGTGCCCTCAAAAGTATAAAATGGCACTTAAAGTCCAACTGTGTACCTTAAATGATTTTTTAATGATACATTTTCCCAGGAAGGAAGGGCACAATAGTACATTTAGGTAAATCCACAGTTTTTAAATATTAAAGTCCCTGGAGTCATACAGAATGTATAAAGTGCAACTTAACCAAATACAGCTGCACCAGAATAGTTATGTTCTCTAGGTTAAGGAACCGAAGAGGAACCCTTACCCCAGTGACAGCTTGTGCACTGAAACTCATATTCTGTGAATGTGCTCTTCTCTGGTGGCCTGTTGCTGCCAAGCAAAATTAATATTCCCAATTGTTAGAAACACACACAGTTCATAATTATGAGAAAGTATATGATTATTACGGGAAAACACATAATTGTGAGACTCATAACTGTGAGGAGGTGACTGGTTATTGCAGATAAAAATGACATATTGTGACACCTCATAACAATGCATTATCAGAAGTGCTTGTGAATATTGTTTTTCAATAACCACTTCTTAGTGTCCCCTCAAACATTTCGAATAAACACATTAAAATATTAATTTACAGTACTCCAGTTGACAGTATATGCAGTAATTCATATTCGTATTACAGATGGTCCCAAATGGCCAAATAATAAGGATTTTGATGGGTATATTCGTGATCAAAACAAATTTTGATTGCAGGTCTCACCGGCGAGTCCACTTTAGAGATCGACTCGTGCGCGCGCATCGCGCGGTCTCGTGGTGTCTAATCGGGTAACGTGCTGCACAAACGTGACGAAAAGTCGAGCAGACGCGTTTATCCGGGCGAAGCGTGTGTTCGCCTCGTGGCCTCGCGCTTTAAACCAAAACAAGAGTTAAGTTAGCTTCTGTTTTCGCCACATTTTTTATGCACAATCCGTTCCATTCTGGCGCCCAGAACAGTGTGTAAGTGCGCCGCTGTTTAAGGGGGAACGGAGAATTCGAACAAGAAGCCAAATTCAGCTTTGTCACGGTTCAGACGAGTACACTATATGGACAAATGTATTGGGACACACCTGTTTTCCAAGGTTTGAGTAAAGCCCTATACCTAGACAAGATATTTTGGACAACGACATGCTTCCAACATTGTGGACACAGTTTGGGGAAGGCCCTTTTCTATTCCAGCATGACTGTGCTCCAAGGTCCAAAGACATGGTTGGATGAGTTCGGAGTGGAAGAACTTGACTTGCAGCACAGAGCCCTGATCTCAACCCCATCCAACACTTTTGGATGAACTGGAACGGAGATTGCGAGCCAGGTCTTCTCGTCCAAAACCAGTGCCTGACCTCATAAATGCTCTACAAAATGAAAAGGCCCAAATTCCCACACAAACACTCCAAAATCTCGTGGAGAGCCTTCCAAAAAGAGTGAAAGCTGTTATAGCTGCAAAGGGGGGACCAACCCCATTTTAAAGTCTATGTATTTGAATGCAGGGTCATTAGTCCCTGTTGGTGTACTGGTCAGGCGTCCCAGTACTTTTGTCCATATAGTGTATTTGTGGGGTGGGGGGTGTAGTGTGTGTGTTTCCTGCAAACAATAACAAACACGCTTTATGAATCTCTAAATCGGGGCGTCGGAACAAACACACGCCGAGCCCAGGGGCACGTGTGCGCGCACGCAGGAGCGGCGCACGAGAAACAAATAGACCGCGCGGATTTAATATTAACAGCTCGCATGAGTCAACAATGTGAACGAGGATTCGCGATTCGAGTGCTTGTTTACAGTCCAGACCTACTATTTCCGCAGCGCAACACTTGTTTCTCGCCACGTGCTGATGCCAAAAAAAGAGGACAACGCTCCAGTGATCCTGGTCAGCCTCCTCTCACGCAGCTCTATTTGGGACTCCTGCTGGGCTTGGATTGCGGAGACATTTTGGGCCTGAATGAGCACTGATTGTGGAAGTGTGTGTAATGTTTATCTGCTTAAAATAGGCCATTATAATCTATTTATAGGGGCACAATCACAAAAAGACCATTGGAAATAAAAGTTTCCTTAAATAAAGATCACACCCTGAATAAAACGTCTGGCCCACAGCAGTGGTCATAAATAAAAACGTCCATACAAATAGATACTTAAACATTCTGAAGAGGCATGAGGCAATTCAACCGGTCATTCAAAGCCAGTCAATTTCTATGCACGTTAGCTGACTGCTCCGTCCCTGCCACAAACCAGGCAAGAGGCGTCCTCGGGTTATAGGCAACTGATTATGGTCAAATATCATTTCAGCTGGTGACCTGGTGGCTAAGGAGATTGTGGATTCGAATACCAGGACTGCTAGCGCCACCACTGAGGTACCCTTGAGCAAGGTACCGTCCCCACACACTGCTCCCAGGCGCTGCGTCGGTGTCTGCCCACTGCTTCACTTGCAGAGAAAGAATTTCACACTGTTCACACTGTGAACTGTGTTGGTTCTTTTATGGTATTTGGCAGCACACAAGAAAACTTTTTATGTCACCCTTCTTTTTTGGGCGTATATCTATAAATTGAGGGTTTGTTTAAATGCCATTCATTCAGCATTCATTTTCCAGACAATTTAGATGTACTTATCTATGGGAAACAAACATAATTCAGATTTCACATGGTTGCTGCCACATTTATAGTTGTATTTTTGTTCTTTTCCATTTGTCAAACAGCGTCACAAACCATGAAAACATGTCTATTTAGGGTGATGTAGAAACTATAAGATGAAAGTGATTATTGTGAGCTTACTTGTTAGCTTTTAGCTCCAGTCCAATATTGCAGATGTTTCCTGACTATGAAAGTGTCTTGGCTGAGTCAAGGAAGGGGAAAACACTATTTAAGTGCAGAATCAGTAGAACCCAGTGCAAGATTTGTGGCTTGATTGTGTCGTAGTGACTATAAACCCATGGTCAAATTTCAGACCAAGAAAGGTTTCACCTCAAACCACCTTGGAATGGCAGGCCATGGACTTTTCTGCAGTCTTCTTTGGGATGAAATTGGCCTAGAGACCCACAAAACCAGTCTGACTGTCAAAACTCCCACCAATTAACACTGCTATTTTACCCAAGACCTTGCTGATAACAGTATATGCATTACCTAAAGGCATTGTGTGCTGATTTTTCACATCCTTAGTCCCCTTTATGACATCCTTAGTCCCCTTTATGACATCCTTAGTCCCCTTTATGACAGCTACCTTTGAAATGGTTTATAGGAGAAAACCCTCCATCACTTTAACTGTTTATAATGATGTCTTTGTTGTTTCTAGTGTATGTAGTGGTCAAGTTAAAAAAATGTACAGGTTAGTACAAAAATGCCTTTTGATGAATAACAAATAACAATGTAATTTCCATGTTTATTCACAACTGTCTTGTCTGAAACAAGAGACACGTCACTTCACTCACTAGCATCTAAATAACTGTTTAGGTTAAACCACCTTTAAAAAGACAAATAATGAATAGATCATGTTGCAGGCTGTAAAGGATTGGTTTGGTTACCATGGGTAAGATGTTGAATAAAGGGGAGATAAACAGATATCAGGACTATCTGTGTGGTTTTATGGATCTAGCTGGTGAGGTATGTTATTAAGAAATTGAATCTTTGATTCATGAATGTATCTACACTGATCAGCCACAACAATAGAATCACTGACAGGTGAAGAGAATAACATTGGTTATCTCTTTATAGTGGCACGTGTCAAGGGATGGGATTCATTAGACTGCAAGTGAACAGTCAGTTCTTGAAGCTGATATGTTGGCAGACACATCAGCTTCATTGGCAGATGTAAAAATCTGAGCAACTTTCACAAGGGCCAGATTGTGACAGCTAGATGACTACCAAATGTGATTTAAGGAAGAAAAACCAGTGAACCAGCAACATGGTTATGGGCACACATGGCTCACTGATGCATGTGGGGATCAATGGAGAGCCCATCTGGTCCTATCCCACAGAAGAGCTACTGTAGCACAAACTGGTGGAATAATAATGCTGGCTATGGTAGAAAGGTGTCAGATCACACAGTGCAACACAGATTTCTGTGTATGGGGCTGCCTAGCCACAGACTGGTCAGAGTGCCCATGCTGACCCCTGTCCACTGCTGATAGTGCCTTTAATGGGCATGCAAGCATCAGAGCTGGAGAAATAGACAAAGGTGGTTTGATTTGATGAATGATGTTTTCTTTTACCTCATGAGGATGGCCGAGTGTGCGTGTTCTGCTTACCTGAGGAAGAGATAGCACCAGGATGCTGTATGGAAAGAGGGCAGGTCAGCGGGGGCAGTGTGATGCTTCGAGCAATGTTCTTCTTAGAAACCTCGGGGTAAGGCCTTCATGTGGATGTCACTTTGACACAGACAACCTATTTAAACATGGTTGCAAGTAGCAGTGGCCTCTGTTAGTGGGATAATACACCCTGTTACACTACAAAAATGGTTTAGGACAAGGAGTCCAAATTCCCCAGATCTTATGTCAATCGAGCATCTGTGGGATGTGTTGGACAAACTAGTCTGATTCATGGAGGCCCCACCTCACAACTTACAAGACTTAAAGGATCTGCTGTAATGTGGATCTGCTGTAATGTGGTACCAGATATCACAGCACATATTCATAGGTCTTGTGAAGTCCTTGCTTCAACAGGTCAGAGGCTTGAAATGGGGGCTTACACAATATTAGGCAGACAGTTACTGTGACCATAACATTTGAACTATGGTGTTCATTTCACTTTTGAAGTTTCTGCAAACTAAACGCAGCAACCACGATTTTTATTCGCCTGGTGACTTAACGGATAGGGAATTGCCCCTGTGATCAGAAGTTTGTGGGTCTGAATCCAAGTACTGCTAGTGGCACCACTGAGGTACCTTTGAGCAAAGCACTGTCCCCACACACTGTTGCTGGGGCGCTGCATCGCTGCTTCACTTGGTGAATGGGTTAAACGCAGAGAAAGAATTTCACATTGTTCACACTGTGTCCTGTGGTGTGTTTATGCGTGACTATAAGGTGCCACTTTATTTTAATGTAAAGTATTTCTTAAAGAGTGGACTACAAATCCCAGATGCTGGGTGTCTCTGCCGCGCGGGGATTTTTAAACCAGCCCTGCACTGCAATGTGTCCGCGAGAAAGTGTGTCACTGGGCCACGAGGCCCTCCCCGGGGTCACATGGACACATTTCGAGCCTCGTGCGGAGCCTCGCGCGCATGTGTGTTGGTCACTGTACCGGGACAGAGAGGCGAAGCAAAAGAGGGCCGAGCTCACCGCGCTCCACACACGCACACAGACAGCCCGAGCGAGAGCACCGGCTCACCAGGAGTACTCTCACTCTCACAGACATACACACACACTCATACACACACAGAGATCTAAAACCTCCACATTTAGCACGCGTACTGCAGCCCCTGCTGGGCGCGCAATTAGATCATTTTCGAATTAAAAACTACTGACTGAGATTCAGGGAGGAGAGCTGATCCTCCTGCAAAGTTCTATTTGGTTTCAGAGACCACTTTTTCCTCTCATCCTTCACATCTGCATGACGCTACTGGAGGAAAAAATGACGACCGCGATGGATACTAACAACAACACAGGTAAGAAGTGTTGATGTGCCATAGATGTGCCTTTTCTTTTTTCTGTTTTGTTGCATCCTCTTTTGCTTGGTGAGTGAGTTGTTTAATTATTATTTCTTTTTTGCATCCTCGTTTTCCAGAGAGATTGTGTGTCTGTAGGATCTGTACTACAAATTCATTTTTTCTTTGTTTTTGCATCGTTTGCTTAGTGTTACCAGAGAGATTGGGTGTCTTTGTGATCTGTACTGTTCAGTTAGGCTGAGGTCAGTGGGATGTTAGATGCGGTTCATCTATGTTTCTAATAGCACAGACATATAGCATGATCACGGATGGGCTCTGATGTTGGAGCTATAATGACCAGATAGGAGGTGAATGTTTAAATTGAATGTCCTAGGCTTCTAGACTTAGGTGTGCTGATGGGAGATGTAAGTTTATCTTATGGGTGAAAACATGTTAGATCGAGTCCTAATACCGAAATAA
This sequence comes from Bryconaethiops microstoma, assembly GCA_037577275.1. Classification (NCBI taxonomy): domain Eukaryota; kingdom Metazoa; phylum Chordata; class Actinopteri; order Characiformes; family Alestidae; genus Bryconaethiops; species Bryconaethiops microstoma. The sequence goes on along the minus strand of JBBJLS010000028.1, from coordinate 9,771,517 downwards.
TGCAAATAGAGTGAAAATCGCGCTGGGTGTGAGGACGTGACGGGTGAAAGCGCGTTGTTGGGGGAACTAGGTCATGCTGTTGGAGAGAGTCAGGTGGACAAACATCCCTGTGATGCAGACGCATGTTCCTCTCCTCGTGCACATGGACCGCCGGAGCAAGCCATGTGCTCTTTGTTTTCATTCCTCGCGCGCGTTACATAACGCCCCCTAGTCTCGAGCGTGTGACGCAGCGGCTCGAGGCCATGTGCGCGCTCTGATTGGCCGGGCGCGGAGCGACTACTGGGACTTGGGGCAGGACCTCACGTTAACCCACGTTCTCTTTAAAAACTAGGACATGAAATCAATCCAAGGCGACGTAACAATTTTTTTGGGGGTTGCTTACTTGTTTCTGACACACAACAACGTAGCCCAGATCTCAGCAAGTTATTCAGTTTATGCGCATGTTATCCATGTCGTATTAAATATGTGCTAGACATGCTTTACTGGTCTATAATGAAAAAGGAGTGTGAGAGAATGAGCCACTTTTAACCACACAACACAGTTTGTCATAGATGTACAGCAATGCAACAATCATTGCAACGCAAAAGTATCACTAGAATAAAATCGTAGTATTAACATCCCACCCCCCTCTATCCGACACTCAATTCATAGACGTACAAAATCACACCGTGTTTTTTTCCGCATAAAAAGCATCACTACAATAAAATCGTAATATTAACAACCCCCAACCGACACGGTTTTCATAGAAGATCTGGAAAAATGCACCAAGCGGGCTTTCCTACAAAAGCATCACTAGAATAAAATAGTAATATTAACAACCTCCATCCAACACGGTTTTCATAGAAGATCTGCAAAAAACAAAAAAATCCAAACACTAGAATGAACTATTAATACTAAGCACCCCAGTCCCTTCATGTGTAGAATACATGTGTCTGGATTAGAAATGTACTGAACTTGTTGCTATGGGCCATTCATAAAACAGTGTTTGCTTAACTGAGAGAATGACACATTTCGTAACATCCCACGGCAAAAAATACATTCAGGGCCCTCGAATGTTAATTCATAGTCATGTAGGCGATGTGTGGTTGGCCTATAAGGAAATGAAAGGGCAGGAAAAAAGAGAAAAGTTTGAGAAACGTGTAGCTGGCCTGAATGTCCTGAAGGCGTGGTCCAGTGCAGCCAGTCTCGTTGAGAAGCCGTATGTCTGTGGCGCACGTGGAACGGGGGCGTGCGCTGCTGATGCGCTCGAGGCTGAGCACACGGGGACTCAGTGTGGACGCACGAGTCTCCAACAGAGTCTCTCTGTCAAAGAACAGCTAATGTTATTCCATAGTACTGCATTTGGGCATCTTTGATAATGTACTCTATATAATAGTACATGATGCAATAATGCAGCCTGTGCAGACTCATAACGTGATTAATGCTGTCCTGATGTTACCAATGCAAAGGACAAATTGACAAATAGAGTGTGTGGTTCTTAAACTGGCGGTTAATATAATAGGAAAGTTGCACTTCATATTCAGAAAGCGTCTCAGACTTAAAAAAAAAAAAAAGACCTGCTGGTTTAAGGGATGGACTTCCAGGAAAAAATGGGTGTTTTTCGAAACAATTGGTGGGGGGCACAAGCCCCTGCACGTGTTTGTGTTGTGGTTCCACCTGACACAGTGACCCTTTGACTTTTTGTGCTAGTGCACAGGGGTTATATAATGCTCTGAGCCGTCTGTCTCTGCATTGGAATGTCCCCAGGAACAGCACTGGACAGACATAAAGGCCACGTCTGTTCCACAGCTCTATGTGAAAAGGGACATCACCGAAGGTTTCAATCTTTCTAGCCACAACATATCTGGTGGAGTGTTTCACAAAAGTAGGATTTTTCAACTTAGCGAGAGCCAAAGTCAAGCCTTAGGAAAAAAGAAAAAGAGACGAGAGACAGTTCTGTTGGATAGTGCTCAATGTTGGGCTTAGATTATCTGACTAACTGAGAAATCCTGCCTTGTGAAACAATCCCCATGTTAAAGGAGAGTCTAAACATTCTTTTATGGATTGGGTATGGTTAGGAAACTGTCCACAAGTAGGAGAATAGGGTGAAGGGGCGGGGAGTGAGAGTGTGGAAATGGAAAAGGAGGGGGAGAATGTTCAAGTGAGAGAAAACCAGGAAAAACAAGACCGTTCAGTAATGAACGTGAAAGGGCATTTTATTAAACTGGCCCACCCATATCCTATTATAAGCTTCCATTCAGGAGTGCCACTACAGTTTGCCTAAGAGTAAGCTGAGCTACCATCACAGTACAGAGTAAACTCTGTATGACAACACACGTGCCTGCACGTGTGCCGAGACAGTAAACAGAGATCTGGCTCTGAATCATAGGTAGGAAGGAGCCAACCACATTGGCAGTCATGAGGAAGATAAGACAGGTGTTGCTTGTACACGTGGCTTGACACAGCCAGCAGCAATCATAAACATAAAAAAAAATCCCTGTGCTTAAAAGCATACGATCAGATGGCCTTGTGTGGTGAACAGAATTTCCTAGAAAGTGGCTGTGTTTTCCAGACACCCAGACCCCTTCCACCATACTGCTGCCAAACCTCTGTCTGTGTTGCTAAGTCTTTACAAGCAGCAGTTTAAAAAAAAACAACATTATAATGTGACCTCAGCTTGTCCACCAAGATGAAAAATACATGGGTGTTCTTTTAAGTCTCAGTGGAGACCTTCTCCCCCCTTCGCCCCTTTTTACCATGGAAATCAAAGAGCTTAACCCAATATAAAAATATTACCATGTCTCTAAAATGTGTTTCATCCTGTCTTTTCACTAGGCGGAGTAATCTCATATATCGGCTCCTGTGGAGGCTCCCCGAACCGCACCAGCCCGGTATCGATGTACAGTGAGAACTCAAACAGCAGTTCGCAGTCGCTGATGCAGCCATGCTTTGGCTCATCTTTCCCGCCTTCTCCTAATGGCTCCCATGATTCTTCACGCATGTACACCAGCAGCAGCAGCAGCAGCAGCAGCTCTGGCTCCGGCGAAGATGGGAACTCATCATGCTCTGGAGGGTCCCCAAGGGGTCGCGATGAAGGCACCAATGCACGCAATTCACCAAACAAATCAGTTGCTGCTCTTACAAGTAAGTAACAGTGGCCTCAGTTAAAAGTCACATTAGACGAAGGCTTGATTTTGAATGCTGACACTGTATTTTTTGGTATCTTTCAGAGCTGAATGGGATGGTGTTGCTTTGTAAAGTCTGCGGAGATGTGGCTTCAGGTTTCCACTATGGCGTCCATGCTTGTGAAGGCTGCAAGGTAGAATTTTCCTTGAATCACATTACATGAAAAACACTACATGCAATTTAACAGCAAGTTCAGGAGGGAAAAAATGGGCAATTTGACCTAACTACTGTAAATCTCAGCCAAATTCCAAACTCTCTGAAATATGAAATACACAGAAAAGTAGGTGTATTTTTTATATTTTTTTGCAAGAGCAGAAATATTTAAGCTTTTCTTTACTATTGACAGGGGTTCTTTCGTCGAAGCATCCAGCAAAACATTCAGTACAAAAAGTGCCTGAAGAATGAGACCTGTACTATTATGAGGATCAACCGCAACCGCTGTCAGCAGTGCCGCTTCAAGAAGTGTTTGTCTGTCGGCATGTCTCGGGATGGTGAGTTGCACACAAATTATTAAGTTGAATGACTTTCTCAGAAAATAAGTTCCAGAAAGATGAGAGCTTTTTTTTTTTCTTTATAGCTGTCCGCTTTGGCCGCATCCCGAAACGTGAAAAGCAGCGCATGCTGGCTGAGATGCAGAGTGCCATGAATAACATGGTGAACAATCAGCTGCAAAGTGAATTCCAACTGGCTAGCCTCAAATCCACCACCCCGTCCTCTTCATCGTCTTCTTCCTCGTCGCCCTGCCCAGGTCTGACTGTGGCTTCTCAGCCCCAGCCTCCTGCTGTGCCTATAGCTCCCTCCCCCTCCCCACCTGCCCCTGCCTCTCCTCCAGCTCAGCCAGCACAAAGCCCCCCTCTGATTGCCACATCCCCACCGATGTGCCACAGCCCTGGTGTGGACACCACCATTACGGCTATCACCCGAGCCCATCGTGAGACCTTTGTCTACGCTCACGATAAGCTAAGCCCAGCACTACGGCCCCACTCAAATGTTGATCTAGATGACCAAATTGGGAACCGTTGTCCTGCCGGCTACCATGTCAATGGCCACAATACAATGTGCCATAATAATAACATAGCCCTGCAGCGCAACGGCTTTGAAGTGGCACCCGATAATGGACATCACCTTCAGTCCTCATCAGTCTTCAGTCAGCAGCATCAGGGGTTACCACACCAGAACAATGGGCGACGCCTTCACAACAACAATTCCTATGCAGTTTATCAAGGTCAAGAGACCAGCAACAATGTCCAGTCACAAAACTGCCCATGGAAAAACCGCAAGGAGATTCTTCTGGTGAGTCCAAAGTTAGCATTTGTTTATGACAATAAGAGACTCTGTCATTCCAGTAGAGTTCTAGTAGGTCCCATACCTAGTAATTCTTAATTTTGTAGAACTGGGAGGCTGTTCATTAAGTTTGTGATATGCCTTACACTGTAAACAGTGCCATGGTTTAAATGGCCTGTCTATAGCTTACAAACATTTCCTGAATTCTGCTTACTTTTCAATTTCTAGGCTTGTCCAATGAATATGCATCCTCAGGCAGATCCTAACAAGACACCCCAGGAGATTTGGGAAGACTTCTCACTAAGCTTCACACCAGCTGTGCGTGAGGTGGTGGAATTTGCCAAACACATCCCGGGTTTCAGCTCACTATCCCAGAATGATCAGGTCACCTTGCTGAAAGCTGGAACCTTTGAGGTACACCTGTTAACTATCTGCCAATCTAAATAAATGTAGAAAATAAACCTCTGAAGTCTAAAGCTGTTCATGAAAGTAATGCATCCTAACCATGAAGGAGTAGTAGTAATCTGCAGTCGCCATATCAAACACTAACCTACAGTAGAAGTTTTCATGGGCTAAAACCTAATAATACAAGATAAAAAATAGCACACTCATCATGACTGAAAGTCTCAAAATTCTTGATGTTATTGTTAGTTGCTTTCTCAACCGATTCCAGGAGCACTTTCCAGAATTGTTTATCTGCGAACATGTGATAATCAGTTTAGGAAGCAAGCTAGTATTAGATCTTTATAGTAGCAGTAACGGAAGTTATGATTTCAGCAAAGATAAACTATAGATTGTCTTATCAGCTCTGAGCAAAGTGCAATAAATATTGACAAGGAAGTAGAAACAGCAAAATAAAACCCTCATAACAAACTCCTACAGAACGTTTAACAAACTGTTTTCTCTCTCTGTTGCTTATCACAGGTGCTGATGGTGCGTTTTGCGTCCTTGTTTAATGTTAAGGAGAAGAGCGTAACATTCATCTCTGGCACCACCTACAGCCTAGAAGCTCTGAAGAACATGGGAATGGGAGATCTGTTGGGAACCATGTTCGACTTCAGCGAGAAACTCGGTGCACTTGAGCTCTCTCCAGAGGAACTGGGACTCTTTACTGCCGTGGTGCTGGTGTCTGCTGGTAAGCATCAGTGCAGGGCGCCTTGTTTCGAAATAAGTATTTAGTTTTATTGGTTGTCAAATAAATATCTTGCAGCTTCTTGTTTATCTGTGTATGTCATACACTAATAGCATTGAATAAAAGTGACAGAAATAATGCCTTGCATTGGTTAGTGGTATGATAGAAAGTTTATTCCATCTCATTTTTTCCACCTCTATCCAGATCGCTCTGGCATTGAGAACGTAAACTCAGTGGAGATGCTCCAGGAGAGCCTGATCCGAGCCCTTCGTGCACTTGTCAGCAAGAGTGCTCCTGGGGACGCCTCTCGTTTCACCAAGCTACTGCTCAAACTGCCAGACCTCCGCACTCTCAACAACATGCACTCTGAGAAGCTCCTCTCCTTCCGCATTGATGCCTGAAAGGCTCTGGACTTGCCAGACTTACCAGCCAGCTGACTCAAAGTAGTGGGTAGTGGTGAGCTTAATGGAAGACTTTGCACCATGAGCATCGGTGCTCCTTTCATGAGTACTCCACAAACAGCTGATTGGCACTGATGGTGCTTAAAGACTTTTCATTAAGAACATTAGTTTCAAATCTGAAGGGACAACAGAGCACAAATCTGGAGACTCAAATGATCGTAAGGTTTTTGACATTTCATTCATCAGCCTGAGATGGCTAATGAAATTCAGCCAGCAAAACCAATGCCCTGAACAAGACAACAGAAAGTGTGGACTCAGATTTAAACTGGGACCTCCAGTACACTGGGGCAAGCCATAGGGAACAAGGGCAGAACGCCTCCTGCAGGAAACTACAGCCAGAAGGCTGGAGAAGGAGGAAACAGTAGAAGTCAGATCCTGGGACAGTTATTCCTGTCAGGCTTATGTTCCTCCAAGAGACTGCTACACACAATGAAGACAATGACTAGATTCTCCCCATCATGCAAAACAACACAGATTACTTATCCCATATGAATTTACATCCCTGTGACTTGTAAAAATGTGTAAATAAGCTATTAAATCTATACATACTTGAAATGTTTCAAAATGTATAATATATTCTATATATAAATATATATTTTTTTGTAAAGTTTAAACACTCAATGAAAAGTTATATGTGGGCACAAATGTATAAGATGTCAAGTGTATGCATATTATAGAACAATATTCAGACATGTATTTCAGATGTGTTTTACATCATAAAGACTTTTTCCTGAAACTTGTGTAACGGTGTCCTTTTTTAAAAAAATATTATGTTGCGATTCTCTCTACTTTGCTGGCAAATTAGCTTTTGTACTGGAAGACCGAAACCCAGTCAGTCATTTATCTTCCACAAATGTCCTAAATTCTAAGGTCGCACACCATTTGCACACATGCTCTTTCCAATGGATGGCAAATTAAGTCCTATTCCTGACTCAGAGACTAACTCTACATAATAAAGCTGAGCAACAGAAAAGAAAGAAATAGGTCATTTTCCAGATATATGCTGAATTGGGCTAAGTAGTTACGAATAAGAAAAAGAAGTCATAGTGAGCCTCAGGATGAAAAAGGAACTGAACATGGAGAGAAAAAAAGTCCACTTTTCTACAACAAAGCGTCTTCAAAAACCAGTACACCCTTGTACATTCATTACAATCTGTGAGACAACCAGCACTAATAAAGACCTGTGTGATTTTCAACATCTCTAACCTCGTCATCAGTTTATTCTGTGATTTCTTGTGTTTACTCAAATAAATCTCAGACTATCAGATTTATTCCAGTGGAATGAATGAAACACTGAAAGGACTAAAATGACAAATAACAGTTTCTTTTCTCATCCTTTATGATATTGAAATGAACTGCTTTCTCTGCTATTGTTCAGTGTTGATGCCCTTATTCTGTCATCTTTTAACAGAACAAGGGTTTCAGCAAAGCTTGCACCTCCTAAAATAGTACTAAGACGGGTACAGACAGTGACTCTAAGCAGGGCAAACACATCCAGTAAAGAGGCAAGTTTTAAATGAAAGTCCATCCTTGAACCTGAACCACTATAGTTATAGTAACAATAATTATTATAAAAACTAATATTCGGTTTATAGGTGATCTATTAGAGGTACAGTGTCTGCTGTAGCTACAGACAAAGGTGTGGAATTGTAATTAAAGGTTCGATAAGATGTTAAAAGTATGGACCGAATTTGACTGCCAACAAGGCGTAATTTCAGTGTAATAACTTTTATAAGTCAATGTCTTGGAAGACATTAAAAGTTGATTTATTACAAAGTCACTGAGGTAAATCTTTGTTGTGCCACCTAAAGCTTTAAAATGATTTCATGAGTATCGTTCCTGAAAGACAGGTAACTAGCGCAGCTTTCAGCACTGGGGGTAAAATTAGCTTTCTATGTTGTTTTCATTGAGATCCAAGTTGCTGCATTTTGCATGCTGATTTTAGTACATTGTAAAGGATGTGCTGTTTTCTGAGGACGGCTAGTAGTGAGCATTAAAATAATCAGTTCTGCTGTACTTCAGGATTGAAAAGGCCAAATTTCAAGCATTATTTATTAAGTGGACAGAACAGACCACTGAATGCAAAATTACACCTAAGTTGGGCCTCTAGAATTCGCTATAGAACATTTTGCAACACTCACTGAGAAATTTCTGATAAGCCTGTCTTGATTTCCAGACAAAACGGAAACGTGTAAGTGTGTATCATCAGAATTGCCTGAGGAAATTACCAAGAAATAAGTCTCAATTGTACTCCTCATGCTCTTTACACATACATCTTAAATCTGTGTCAGCACGACTGACAACATTCCTACACCAACCGGTCATCCCACCTTCTCCTATAGATGGTGATCCTACACTGTAGCTACAGTAAGGACAATCCAATCATTTAACAATTATAAACGTAATATTCTTAATTTCAGCCGACTATTAAAAATATTGACAAAAATACTCCACTTGTTAAGAACAAGTAGCAAATCTTTATCTTCTGCTCAAACAGACCATTTCAACAGGAAATACTTAATGTAATAAAGAAACAAGGAATTTACAGTTTTTCCTTGCCCGTTGCCCCTGTTTTGCTCACTAGGGGCTCAGACCTGGATTCTGAAAAGCTGGTTTGTGAACATTGGCTGTAAAAAGGACTATATAAACAGTTAAACTGAAGTCTAAAGCCATTTACAAACCACATGATACTAGTAATAATGACATCAATGTCAAACCCACTAAAAATAGTGTGGGGAGGAGAATTGTTTTTACATTAAATAGTCTATTTTTATGGATACACAAAAGAGTAAAAAAGTCTAATAATTAAACTGGTCTAATCATAAAAGTAGGTAATGCCTGCATAAAAGTAGGTAATGACCAAAAGGGGCCTATGCATGAAAGCAGCTCTTTTGTAAGAGCAGATAACTATCACCCACCTGGTCTTTTTTTTTTTTTTTCTTTCCCTTGAGGAACAGAATGTGTGAGGAGGTTCTCCTCCTCACACATGGACTGCAGAAGTGGGTCAATCTGCCCTCATAACCAACTTTTCACAGGCTGTTCCCATTGGCCCAGGCAGGAGGTTTCACATCTCTGCTGGCCAATGGGAGAGGAGCTCCAGTCAAATAGAGCAGAGAGGGTGTGAGTATGACGAAGAATTATGCTTGAGGTGCGGAGCAACTATGAGTGACAATGGAAGGGAAAAAACCTACTCTTCAGGAACCGGGTCTGCTATTTCATAAGCACCCATTTAAAAAAAAGGAAAACAGGTGAATAGTAGGTAGATAAAGAGTAGAGATGAAGAGGAATATTCTCTTAAGCAATTCACAAATTATTTTTAAAAAGAGCACATTGACAGACGTCAATAGAACAGGCAGCCCAGTCCTGGAGTTACAAACGCAACTGAGCTGTGATGTTATCTATCCTCTGTTAAGTCACTGACTTTTCCTGGGCAAAGGGCTCCCTCAGTGCTGTTTGTGGTGGTGTGCGCTGCCTGAGTGCTGTAAGCCATCAATACAAGATGAGAAATGAAACAGTAAATCACTAATAACATTATGATATGTACTTTAAACAAAACATGTCCATAAACCTGTGTGTCATACACAAGCTCTCCAGATGATTCTGTATCCAATAATATCTTTATCATTGGGTAAATATTGCTTGAAATTGGCATCTGCCTCACTAATCCAACATGTATCCTTCAAACCAGGTCAGGTCGGACCACTGTGAACTAAGGCTTGTGCTAAAACAGAGGCTTCAAATCACTCATCTTGGCAACCCAACATTGTACACTGTCTGTTCTTGCATGCCTGATTCAACTCTATTGTCTATTAGTAAGGGTTGGGTTAGGTGCATGGAAAAGGAAAAACTGCGTACATGAGGCTGGGAATGGGATTTGAAACTCTTTAAGAATATTTAATAAGATTCTCTAGTTCCTGCTGCCCCCTAGTGGTGTGAACCGTACATGCATGATCAATTAAACCCCAGTGAAAACTGCACCACAATTTTTTTTTACTTCTATTTGTGATAATGATCAAGTGCAATACAATTAATTGAGAAAAAAAAATCATGAGTCAAAATGCCAATCTCGCTACATTGTCATTTAAACAATATTGATTAAATCCGAAAATACCAGGCAAAATGTCACAGAAACAGAATCCAAAAACTTTATTGACCCTGGAGGAAATTGCTTAATCTATAGTTACGGTAAAATTTATTTTAGAACAAGTGTGCTTATATAACTTTTGAGTACAACACTTCCTATTCAAATACAGTAACATAGCAATCCAAAGACAAACACAGTAACACGAAGACACAAAACAGAGAACACTTAAACGCACACCAAGACAAGATTAATTACTGCTCAGATTTAAAGGCTGATACTTCAGAAGCATGGAAAAATGGTTTAAATGTTTAATGGAAAAAGAATGCTACGCCTACTTTTGTTTCCACTAGTTCAGGAGGTATGTAGTCTTAGTTAAAAATACATAAACTAACGATGGTTGGTGTTAACGCCCCTCCTCTACCTGACTGGATTGGAAATGTGGCCCGTGCTCAGAGGTCCGAATTGGAGGAAAGAAATTCAAGCCAGTTTGTTAATACAGGATTCTCCACAGGAGGCTGCAATGAGAACAAACATTCAATGTACAAACAACCATATATGCATAAACACATGTTTCCAATACATCTGGTTTATGCAAACCCAGGTATATAAATCCCTTCGCAAATAAATATATACTCACGTACATTGCAACTTTGCATTTTAATTTATGTATTACTGAAACTGAATACTATACAGACAACTGTAGTTAACAACTATACATATACTCAAGCCTTGTTGTGTTGCCAGGTGCCTTGACTTTTACAAGGATTTATACTTACTGTTTAGTTTTACTATGGAATTGTAACCTTGTCCAACATTTAGCACTCAAAATAGATGCTGTTCTGGTAAACTTCACAATCGTTCTTAAAAAGATTAATTGTCCTTTTTTGAATTACTGTTAACTTAACTGGCTCTAAAGACCAGTTTTCCAGAGTTGGATTTAGTGTGGTCCTGGACTGCACTGAAGTATCAATGGTTCAGTTCCATTCATCCAATGTAAATTTCTTTAAGCCTAGGCTAAAGCTTAATCTGGGTCTGGGAAATTGGCCCCAAGAAATTCCATGTCTTGGTTTAGAACGCTGAGTTGCAAATGTGGCATATCTGACGCTAAGCTACAACAAAAGTGTAAGTTACAATAAAAGTGTAACCTATCAGGCATCGCCCTAGCTGTACTTGTTATAACTTAAGTGTTTGTAGACTAGGGAACCAAATATGTTTGGTCATTGTTCAATCACACCTATTGTGACTGTGATTTACTAGCAAAGAAAAAAACAAACATACATCCCTACAGACTGACTGCTGATTCCACAGAAGTGGATCTATATAATTAAGGTGCATATAGGGAGTCAACAAAATGTTTCCAAATTTATTATGCAAAAAAGACAACGCTGATTTCATATCATCATGTTAGAGTGCAATTCTTTAATAACAAGCATGCCAACGTTTACCTGCAGGGTACTAAGATCCAGCAGGTTGCCATCTTTGCGGACACAAAGTAGCCTGGCTCTTCCTGCTGAAGGGTAGCCCTCATCCAGCTCCAGGTGGCACACTGTGGTGGCAGACTTCAGGAAGATCAGCAGGCGCTTTGCTGGACACCAGTCAATGGCAAACCTGGAAGATATGTTTTCACATTATAGTAGTTTTAAAAAAATGTACACAATTTGAGGAGTAAAACATTTTACAAAATGGAAATACACAAGGTAAGACTGTCATCTTATGTCAGCTGAATTTATAGTGGTGTTAGATTACACCTTAAAAAAAGAAGTTCTTTAGAAAAGGCAAAAAGTTATATACACCATTTAGTAATAACATTAAATCCAGGTACTTTATATTGTGTTGTTTCCCACTGTGTCGTCAAAACAGCTCTGACGCATTGAGGCATGGACTTTACAAGAACGACACCAATTCCTTTAAAAGGGTGCCATTAACTTAGCCTGCAGCAGAATTTAGGTAGATGGTATGTGTCTAGGTAAGATCCATGTGAATGCCATGACCCAATGCTTCCCCGCAGAACATTGTCTAGAGCATCACACTGTCTCTGCCAGCTTGCTTTGTGCCCATAGTGCTTCCTGCAGACATCTCTTCCCCAGGTAAGCAACGCAGATAAAATGCACCTTGTGCTATGACACCTTTTAATCATAGCCAGCATTAACTTTTTCAGCAATCTGTGCTATAGAAGCCACTCTGTGGCATGAGACCAGATGGGCAGTTGTTTCAGAGAGCCTTGGATGCTTATAACCCTGTAACCAGTTCACCAGTTATCCTTCCTTGCACCAGGTTTGTCAGGCACAAACAACTGCATACTGGGAACACCCCAAAAGACTATAGGAGATGTTCTCATCCAGTCCTTTAGGCATCACAACTTGGCCGTTGTCAAAATTGCTCATATCTTTACACATGCCTATTTTTCCTGCATTCAGCACAACTAATTGTTCGCTTGCTGTCTGAGTGGTTCTAGTGTAAAATGGCCATTTGTCACATGTTAACCCCCCCCAGTACACAGTGTAAAAATGTTCTATGTATTTGACCCATTCACCCGATTGAAGCTGAAGGCAGCTGACAGTGCAGTGTCTGGGCGCAGTGTGTGGGGACGATACCTTGCTCAAGGGTACCTCAATTGTGCCACTGGCATGACCGTTCGATCACAGGGGCAACTCCCTAACCTCCAGCTGCCCCAGTAATATTATTAGTGACCAGTGCATTGCACTTGGACTCAAACTTTAAGAAATAAACGGAGTGTTAAAATGGTTCGTTGAAGGGGAAATGTTTCCTCCTCTATGACTGACATATGCATATAATTGCTGCCACTACAAAACCTTTTTTTACAGAATTTGAAAATTTTGGAAACACAAAGTTATGCGTGACAGAGACAATATGGCTTACTTTCTAGTTTTCATTTCCTGACCCACACCATCATTCTTCTTGTTTAAACCCCTTAACCAGCAGCCATTTAACTCACCTAGAAATTCTAAGATATTAATTAGTAACAGCTATTATTTTTTCTGTGAGTCTAAATAAATTTACAATGAGTGACGTCGACAGTGATCAAAGTTTTAATGAATGTTTGGGCCTACATACATGTCCTGACAGAGCCTTACAGTTTGATGTAGTCTGGGGTTCCCAACTTTGGACCTGGTGGTCCACTGCCTTGCCACTATTCTGCTTTTACACACCCACTTCAGCTTTGGAAGAGATTGCTAATGAGTTGATTAGCAGGATGAAGTTTGCTGGGAGCAAGGAAAACTCAAAACTTAGTGGTGGGCCTCCAGGATGAGGTTTGGGAAACACTTAGCTAGTGGTGTCTTGTTTCTGTGGCATCTGTACCTGGAGTGCAAAGCCTGGATCTCAGCAAGCATTTCTCCTTGACTGATATAGTGCTGCATCACCTCTATCAGAGCAGCACTCAGCTGTCTTACAGGGCCTTCTACTGACTCCTCTAACAGACCTGCAGTGCCCTGAAAAACCTGTAAGGGTTGAACACCACAGAGCACAAGTTATATATAAGCAACAACCTTCGTTGATATAGTGGAGCATCACCTCCACCAGACTTGGTAGATACTCTTTTATTATTGCTCCACACAGTGGCAGAAGATGAGGACCCTTAAACAAAATCTAACCATTTACCTGAAGATGAAAGAGATCATTGTTTGTAAAGGTGACAGAAAGACGCAGAGGCTGTAGCGATTGCTGAGCAGAGCGTGGCAGAAGCTCTAGGCACAGTTCAGAAGGGCTGACTGACAGCAACCTGTACTGCATATTAGCCTGAGCGAGTTCCATTGTCTCTTGCAACCTAAGAGAAGGACATCATTAACTGTTGGCAGGTATGATCAATCTGAAAAGGGATGCTCAAACAACATCACATAATGAAAGGGCTTTTTATGCTGTGCATCTAACTATTGAGGTACTTAGAAATCAGCAATGATGATGATTTTTTAGAAAAACTGAGACGCAGAGAAAAAAAAAGCAGAGAGTAATTCTCAAAGCAGTTTCCTCTGGGATTAATAAAGTTTTCTGATTGTGATACACTGGCAGAAAACTACTGTCCACTTCCCAACAAACAGACATTCAAAGATTTTCAAAGATGATTCTCACCTGTCTCTAAAGGATGTCCAATCAGCCACATGTGCAAGGTCCTCATAAACCACACCTCTGAGCTCAAAAAGCCGCCTGTTGCAAATTTGCAGAGCATTTTGGGCCGTCTGCAGAGAATCATCCAACTGTAAACTGAGCTGCTTCTATGGGTGAGAGATATGTGACAATCTTTTGTGAGTGTGGTGATATTTGCTTGACATTCTAGATGAGAATTTAAGAGTATAAATAAAACATTGTAATGAAAAAAGCATTTGCAGCACCTCAGCTACCAGAATTTGAGACAGAGCAATAGGGAAATAATACATGGTAAAACTAGTGACAAAATCTATGATGCTGTCTTTTGATCACTGTTGCCTCAATCATTACTGAAAGAAGAATGGTAAGCTTACTTGAGCTTGTTGCTTCTGTTTTGCTGCAATTCTCTCCTTTTCTTTACATTCCTCCTTCTAAAATAGAGCCATGTTAGTATATCCACTGGTGCAATATGCTCATTTTTAAAGAGAAAAGAGCCCAAACTGTCTGGTATAATTAGTAATTAAATGCACAACAATTCAACAATTGTTGCTTACAACAATAAGCCTGTTGGTAGCCAGTAAAAAAAGGCCAAACATTTTTCTTCACTGATAATAAAAAGCAATGTAGTATGGAGTCTTTGTGTACATGTACATGCAACACTGTCATGTAATATTCACAATGATTTTATCTGAAGTAAGACAACAAATTTCTATCCCTAGCAGGTAAAAGGTTTTTGGGGCCAACAACCAGATTATACTTTAGATCTACATCTCAGTAATTCAGAAGGTGTAGCAATTCTGTCTTTTGATTAAATAATGCGATGATGATGATGATGATAATAATAATAATAATAATAACAACCAATAATTGAGTACTAGACAATTGTAGTTCTTGCAGTTTGAAAATTGCAGTCCTTCAATCTGTGATTTTCATTAAAAATAGTTGATCTTTCAACCCAAACGGGATCTATATCCTGTATACCAGGCTTTATACCCCTACAAACAACAAGAAGAAAGAGTTAAATCAAGAGCACAAGAGGGGGTGAGAGAGAAAGAGACCTAGGTAGGAAAACAAAAGGTTTAATTCAAAGTACTTTTTCCTCCAAGGTTATCAGTAGAGACTCCAGTTGCTGCCGTTTACTGTGCAGTTTGTTCATGCGCTCTTCGAGTGTGACTATTAAGTTTTCCACTTCCTGGACTTGTTGCAGATATTCTGCTTTCAAAGCCTTCCAGGCAGCATGAGCCTCACTCCCTGTACATGTACACACACATTTCTCAGTCCACAGCAAAACAGATACAAAGTCAGTCCCTTAACACATCCCATTAACCTTCAATCAACTGCTAACGCACAAAACCATGCCACTTATCTAAACGTGATACCTTTCAATCTTAATTTAAAACTTTTTTCATACTCAGAATAATTCCCCAACCTCACTAGTCAATATATAATTAACATAAAGTGGCTCCTCATAATCACATGTGAACTCACCACAGCACAGTGTGAACAATGTAAAATTCTTTCTCTGTATTTAAACCATTCAATGGGCTGCCACCAATGTGGGGCGCCCGGGGAGCTGTGTGTAGGATCGGTACCATGCTCAAGGGTACCTCAGTGATGACACTAGTAGCTGGGACTCACAACCATCTGCTTGCAGGGGCTACGCCCTAACCACTAAGCCACTAGCTGCCCCAAAACTTGCATATTCAAATAACAAATCTGTGTAACAACTTTAACCCTTTTGTCATTTGAAAATATTAATGCGTATTAGTTACCTGGGTTAGGTGGACATGGTTCATTCAAGAACTGCTCGGCTGACTCTGTATCTGAAAGCAGCTTCAACATATCATCCAGCACACATAGCTGCTGACACATAAGCTTCTGTTTTCGCCTGCAGTCCTACTCAAACAAAACAAACCAGCAAAGACACATTTATTATAAGCTCAGGAAAACTAAGCTTATAAAACAGTTCATTTACATTCAGTGGACTACAGCTCTAACAAACATTCACACAACAGTGTAATGCTTAGTCAAAAAACTTTCTTCGTTCAGAGGTACCTAGACTGAGGCTCACCATTAAATAGGCTGCCATAACCTCTCCCTCTCCAGCCTCCAGGACCTCCGTGGACTCGCATGGTTTCAAATGAGCAGGATCACTTCGTTCCAGTACCCTGAATTTTGAGATGTAAGACTGAAAATGTGGGCTTCAACTTTCCTCATCAATAAATATATTCTCAGGACATTTTCTCTTTTATCACATTTTCTACACTATTATGTCTGCTTACATTTGTAAAGGTTTGCAAGGAAGTACATGAAATATAAGAATAAGGTAAAAGACACAGCAGACCTGAGACAAGACAGCACCTGTACGTTCATGTCGACAACAAATGCTGTGACGCAAAATAACTTTGAATTTTGTGGTGCATTATTACTGTCTCACATGTATATATGTATATAAACACACACATATATACATGTATATACAAGTACATATATACATGTACATACTCACACATACACATAGTATAGTGTACATAATATTAATTTCACATTGTAAAATGCACACACTGCATAAAAACTTGGTTTTGGTTTCTGGGACCAAAATAATTTATTAACACTACCTACATAATCCATCCATGTTCCAGTCTTAAGTATGTCCCTGACCTGAACATGCTCCACAAAACCACGGTAAAGAAGAGGTGGGGCAGTAATTAGCTTGCTAGCTCACCGAGCTAAGTGGACCGGGACTCTTTCTCACTTAACGAAAGGTAACACAATTATGTACTCTCTGTGTTATCTAACACACCACACCACCCAAACAGAGACCGACTTATATCACTTGCACTGTATTACAAAGTATGTATTAAAATTCCTCATGTAAAATGAGTTTTTGTTTGGAAGCGAAGCTGCAGAAGAATACATACACAACGACTCTCTCTGCCGCCATTTTTGTTTTGAAACTTGCCCGCTCGTTTGCTCATTGGCCAGAATTTGGACCAATTAATGCAGGGTAAAAGAGCAGCAGCCAATCATTTTAAGGATCTTTTTTTAGCGGTATCTACAATATTATTCTTATTCTCATTTTAATTGTTATACAGTATACAGTCGCGGTTAAGAGTTGGATTTGTGTCTTAGAACCTAACTAACGATTGTTCGCCGAAACCCCGCAAATTCGTGGAAACTGCAAATATCCTCTATATTTTGTTTTGCTTCTTTTGTGGCAATGTATAATTTTTCATGCATTTAGTGCAAAATTATTAAGACAAATATAATTTACTAATTGTGTAACAAATATTAACGTAAATCCAGCTACAGTTCCTTATAAAATATAACTGTATACATTCTTTGGTACTGTTGAGAGAACACAAATAAAGCGCGTCTTGGGACAGTGAAATAATGTTATAATGGTTCCAGCGACCATACTCTGGAGTCTGAGGGTACCTTGTTTTTCTGTAACAAACTAGATCAAACGAGAATGCCCCGCAGTGGCAAATAGCTTTGCTTTTATATTTGATTTGATTACATTAATTGCAGCTGTGTAATTGTGTTAAAGGGAACACTGCTGTTAAAAAGCTCCTTATTTGTTTAAAGTGTTTGCAAACCAAATGCTATTGCACTTTTGTTCATATAGCAGTACTTTGAAAATAAAACTGCATTATTGAATTTTGCATATAACAATACTAATTATTGAATTTTTATAGTGTTGTGCAATTTATATACATATACACACACACACACATATATATATGTGTGTATATATATATATGTATATATATATATATATATATATATATGTAGAGAGAGAGAGAGAGTGTGTGTGTTTATTACACATACATATATACATATGTATATATTACACACATATACATATACACACATGTATATATGTATGCATGTATACATATATCCACACACTTTACTGCTGACTGTTAATTGTTAACATATGTTAACATACATGCAACAATTTCAGGTGGTTTTTTTCTGTCCACTTCTTCAGCATTTACAGAAGCACATGGACACCAACAGCAGTGAGCAAACCCATTCAGCAGCCCTCTGACCAACACGCTTTAACCTGTAGTGAGTTTCCTGCCTGTAACTCCTCCGTCTCTACAGACTCAGGGGTTTCACTGCTGGATGGATGGAAGTTCAGACACTCACAGCATCTCTGCTCCTCTTCCCCTCTCCTCGGCCTCCCTCATTCTTCTGTTTGTTTCTGTTCCTCCGGCCCATACTGGACACACAGACCACTCTGGATATCAGCCTCCGGAACGTCTTTCACCAAATCTGATCTGATCTTCACTGACAAACTGAGGGACAGATGTACAGCTACAGCTAAAGCTAAACTCATGTGCAGCTCCACACGACACAGCAGCTGTAGGACCCGGACTGCCCCACCGCGCCTGATTTAAACTGCTGACAAAATCTGACAACTTAGAAATAAAATCTTGTTCTTGTTTCAAATCGTGAATCTTATTATTATTATTATTATTATTATTGTTGTTGTTGTTGTTGTTGTTGTTGTTGTTGCTGCTGTTGCTGTTGTTGTTGTTTTGCTGTAGATGATAAAAAGAACAATTGCTATAGTTGTTAAAATGTCAATACATTTATTTAGAGGGGGTTTATAGGGGTTTGGAGAAACTTCATGAATCGGTATTGTTTACAGTCCTTACAATAAATATAATATAGAGTGAACACATATAATTTACAAACATATATATATAGACAGATAGATATATAGATGTATAAACACACACACACATATGTATAT
>JBBJLS010000028.1:9730284-9741277 GCA_037577275.1 Bryconaethiops microstoma | reverse complement strand
GGGGACAGTCTCCCTGGAGCAACTTGGGGTTAAGGGTCTTGCTCAGGAACCCAGTGGTGGTGTGGATTCGAACCCACGACCTCCAGAGGCAAGTATCCTACCACTAGGCCCCCATTAGATGACTGGGTCAGAGCAAATCCTAAATGTCAGGTATTGTGAGCCGTTCCTGGTTTACAGTTGTCAGTACCTCCCAAAAGTTGTCCAAGGAAAGAAGTGCCATGAGCACCCATGACTCACTGATGCTTTTAGGGAGCAAAGGCTATTCTGTCTCATCCGATCCCACGCTGTAGCACAAACAGCTGATTGATGCTGGCAAATACAGAAAGGTGACACATCGCATCACAGCTTGCTGCACAATGGGCAGCATAGCTGTAGACTGGTCAGACCCTATCCACTGCTAAAGCCCTTGCAATGGGCATAGGAGCAACAGAACTGGATAATGGAGCAATGGAAGAAGGTGGTCTGGTCTGAAGAATCACATTTTCTTGCATGCGCATGGCTGAGTGCCATTGAAGAGAACATGACCGAGTGTTGACCTGGCCTCAAAATTCCCCACATCTCAATCTGATCAAGCATCTGTGGGATGTGGACAAACTACACAAATCAAAGGAGACCCCACCTCACAACTTACAGCATTTTAAAAGAACTGTTGCTTGAGACCAAAGCACACTTTCAGATGTCTTGAAGTCCATGGCTCAATGGATCACAGCTGTTTTGGTGGCACAAAAGGGGGCCTACACAATATTAGGTAGGTGGTTTTAATGTTATGGCTGACTGATGAAGCTTCCTACCTGGCATTTACAAATGCTTGGCAGAGAAAGCAGCAGTCGTTAAGAACAATTGTTTAAGATTGTAACCGTACCTTAAACTGGGCCTCAGGTGGACCAGTAACAATGACCATGCGCATTTTTGAATCAGGTGTTTCTGCCGGTGCAATCTGAAATGAAATTCAAATATTTACAGTTCAGTTAATGTAGATTACATGTGTACATCTTTTACATCTTTTGTGATTTGTTTGGAAAACAAGTGTCATATATTAGGGTTAAAGCATTAGTGCAAATTTTTACAAAATGTGCCTTTTTAAAAATAAAATTACCCACAGATATTTTATTATTTGCCAATTACTAATCATCGCTACTTCTCAGTGTGAAGTTTAAATCTATTCTTGCTACCACTTTAGGTATATAGGGTCTTGCTGGCCACTGGCTTGCATTTGACCATTTTCAATAATTTGAAGAAAGGCTCATTATCTTTACTGCAGTGATTTATCATTGCAACATGCATGAAATAGTTGTGCTACATTAACATGAGCACATGCATTTGACAACAGCCACAAACCTTAATGGATGCCCCCGCAAAGCGGCTCAGCTGTTTAATATGTTGCCCCTTCTTGCCGATAATGGCTCCCACTGCTTGTGCTGGGATGTACACATGGACTGTCTCCTGCTCTGGGGCCTGTGGGGGTACACACAGTTAAACCAATTTGTTAATCATTCAATTCTGTGTACAACAGACGCATCAAAACATACAGTCAGCTGCAAGAACCATGTACTGTTCCAAGAGCACCCGTGTAAAGTGAAAAACCGAGTTTCTGTGTTTAAAAAGTCTTAAAATGCCTATTTTTAATAGTGTAAACACTAAATATGCCCAAAACACTTTAATTTCATTTTAAACTCAATTTAATACATTACCATTAACGAAAATGAAAAGATAAACCCCTATTCATCCTGTACAGTTTACACTGAACTCCTGCAGTCCTAGAATGTACCGATAAATACTATATATATAAAACTATATATTGCCACGAAAGAAAGCACAAAAAATGTGGAGGATATCTGTGTTTCCGCGAATTTTCTGGAGTTTTCACCAGCAATTATTAGTTCGGTTCTAAGGGGGGGGGGGAAAAATGACACTTTAATTTCATTTTAAACTCAGCTTAATACATAAGCTAAATTCATTAATACTCAGCTTTAAATTTATATAGGTAAAGCTTTATTATTATCATCAATAATAATAATAATATTAAATTATTATTAAACCCGTATATGTGCTGGACAGTGTACATTGAACTGCCGTCTTCCACAATTAATTCATGCACGGGCGTTTTCCTCAGTATGCGGAAATAAATAACGTTCTCTGATCGGCTACTTTCAAACCTCCTGCCTCTGAGTACAGCTGTATTTAACCATCCCAAGATGCGCTTTCTTTGTGTTTCTCTGGACAGTACAAAAACATTTATACAGTTATATTTTTAAGGACATATAGCTTAATTTACATGAATATTTGTTACAAAATTCATAAATTATAAATTTCTTAATAATTTACAACAAAATGGTAAAAAAAAAACCCAAAAAAACAAAAACAAAAAAAAGGAGAATATTTGCAGGTTCCGCGGTATTGTGGAGATTTCCGCATAAAACTGTTAGGTTGTGGGGGGGAGATTGACTGAATCAGCGACATCTGATCTGCGTAAAACCGGGGGTCACTGTACTACATTTTAATCGTTCCCGCAGTTGTGTTTGTAAGTATAAAACATTTATTTTGGTTTGCTTTTGATGAGAACAGTTTTGGCTGGATTTTTTCACATTTCTCAATTGAAAGAAAAAACAAACAAGACAAAAAAAAATCAGAAAAAGGACTAATCAGTTTGGAAGTCAAACATAGTTATAAAATGATCAAATCAAATGTAGTTATGAAATTAAGTACTTATTTAATTAAACAAATAAATAAGTACTCTAAATTGAACATACAGGAAAAGTACAATTTTAAGTGTTGATTTTTAAACTGATCTGTAACTATGAAGTAAAACACCAAAATTTAACCCTTTCCAAGATGATCAATATAATGGTCACCACAGCCACTTTTATAAGTCCAAGCTGCTTGTCTTACCCCAAAGGAGCCATATGGAGCACCAACCCCGGCGTTTCCAGGAGGAGGAGGGGGCAGAGAAGAGGATGGAGGAAAAAGGCCAAGAGCTCCAAGGTTCAGTCCAGGGATGAGGTGAGTCTGTTGCTGGAAGAGGAGAGAAACTTTAGGACAGGATACACACCCATCTGAGTCAACTAGCAGCAACTGAACATATCAAATACAGCTTATGTTCAACCAAGAGTAGACACAGGACAAGGCTCATCATAGCTTGTTCTGTCTCTCTCTGTCTCATATACACACAAACTCTTACATTCATGGCAGCGACGTCGTTGTCATAGGCCTCTCGCACTTTCTTCATGATCTCCTGTTCAGCCAGGCAGCAGGCCTCAATGGCACCTTTCACTGTAATGGTCCTCTCAGGGTTATACAGGGTCAAATCCTGCAGCCTGCACAGAGAAAGCACATTGAAGTATAAGGTTATGATGGCACGATCACAGTCTGAGATTGTTGATTCTTGAGTACAGATACTGAAACCTTTTCCTTAAAAACCACCAATACTTTAAAACAAAATTCATGAACTGAAGCACTTCTGATGGTAGAAGTATAATGCTCAAACTCCGCACCAAACACTCTTCCAACGTCTGCCAATTTTCCTTCTCAGCATATGTAGCCTAAATAAAGTCCTTGCGTTTCTTTGAGTGACTCTTGTACAAATGTTTCATGAACGTTGTCGCATTTAAGTGTTTAATGCTGGCGCCCCTTAATACTATCGTTTTACTGACATTGAACTCGTTTGTTTTGCTTTTCTCCCCCTTTTGTGTGGAGAATTTCCACACAGCTGGTATATGGGGAACTCACATGTACTAGCTATTCAGTCTTATGTAATGAACCATCAGATCAGAGGCATTTCTATTTACAACACAAGAAAAAGGACACAATAATTATTTTTTTTTATAGTATAACATCGGTCACTTCTGTAGTGTGTTTACTTTAGTGGATGGCAAGCACTAACACTAAGAAAATAAGAAAACCAATAGAGACATTCATATAAAATGAGGCAGTAATGTTAAGCACGCACTATGGCATTGTTGAACACATCAGCTAATGCCTGGCAAAAACTAGATTTTTTTTCCAATTATAGCTCATGTTGAAAACATGGAATATTCCCACACAGTGAGATTCCACAGATTTTTTGTCTTTAAAATCATCCTTCTGTCACGAAAGCCCTCATACACTACAAGATTTATCCAGAACAAAAGACCACACACTTTCAGATTATAATGACGAATCAGTGGCTCACCTGGCCCTGTATCTCAGAACCTGAGATTTCCCAATGTTTTAATTGATCAAATGTGACTGTATTTTGATTTAAAAACAGCAAGGCACAAACTGCTCATTTCTAATATTTAAAATCTACAAAATTATTCAGCTCCTCTCTCAGTTAACTGCACTTTTAGTCAAGACATCAGTACATTTCATAAAAGAAAACTACAATCCAGTGGTGGCGGCGTTATTATTTTGTGTAGTCTGTAGTATACGTGTTCATGATAGTGAAAAGAAAACAACTTAAAATGGATTTTAATCCTGAATTCTCATGTTTGGAAACCACGTTTTTTATCATGTTTTAAAAGAACTTTAAACTGTAACATTTAAATTGTGGTTAGTAGTTTAGAGCGCATTTATGTCTGTCCACTTACGGTGAGATGGTGATCTTTGTATCTGTATCTTGTTCCACTTTCTTCAGGTTGCGTCCTTCTTTCCCGATCAGGCGCCCTACAAAGTTGTTGTGGGCGAGAATCTTCAGAGGCACCTCGTCAGCACTGCAGGAGGAGATGGTAAAACTGATCTTATTCTGAACACCTTTAGAGTTAAGACCAGCAGGTCTACTCAGCTCAGCCATGCTTAAAGCATTACATGCTTCTGTATCTCGCTGCTGTCTGTCTTTTATGTGATGCCTTTTACTTCAAAATTTCAGAATGAATGGATGAACAGAAACGGTCCAAAATAACATAGGAAGAAAATCGAGACATTAACTTGAAGGTTTTTTGACTCTCCTGTCAACTTATGATTTATGTATGAGGTTTTGTTCCATCAGAAATTGAAGAGTCACTGAAAACCAAAGGGTGCCTGTCTGAGAGCATAACCAAATCGGTCAAACACTATTTACAAGGGTTTGCTTCTTTATTTATTTATTTTTATCATCTAGGACCCAATGACAAAAGCTTATTTGATGTAAAACCACCTTTAACTAATTTTTGTTAAATATATATGAAGTTCCTATTTTCTAAAGGAGCCTTAAATTACTGTATGTTACCATTTTAGAGGCTTACACGGTCAACAACAGTGATTAAGAAAATGAAAGAAAACTTAAGGACAGAATTTGTTAAAATTGTTAAAGAATTATGAATTCTAAAACTGCACTGAAAACCAATACTTTATGGTAATTTTATTAATAACTGATTATTTATCTCTAATAACTTCATGATTACAGACCTAATACAGGGAAGGCAAATGTAATGAATTTTTTTATTTATTTAGCTATTTTAGCTATAAACAGAAAGTATTAGAGGTTACTTTTCTGTGAGGTGAGCCAACCTTCTTTACTAGGAGTTTGTTCAGGAATGTGAACTTTGTTCAGATTTGATGAACAGGGTCTCATCTGTAGTTACTCACGTCTTTGTGTCTTTGGCCTCCTGGTGCATAATGTCCAGAATCATGCGGCAAGCCGCTGAGCAACCCTCAGGAGTGGAGTGGATGCTGATTGGCTTCTCAGCTGCGCCAGCATTCTCTTTGCGATGCACATCAATCCTGATCAAGAGAAAAGGTTGGTGGTAAAGAGAAAGATTTGGTTATAATGAAGGAAAAAAAACAATAAATTTAATTACTTTTTGGTGTGATGCATTACACATTTTAAGACGACATTTCATAACTTTTCTTCATTTACCCTAATTGTATTTCATCAGCCTAGACATTTTTGGCTGATGAAAATTAGTTTCTTGAGCTACTTTAACCCTGTAGTTAAAAAATTATTATTTTTTTAAAAACTGTGTACATTTGATTTTTGGCTTTAATCTGCCCAAGACCATGTTTGTCATCCAGGTAGCTGGTGATCTGGTGGTTAGGGAGCTGCCCCTGTGATCGGAACATTGCGGGACTGAATCCCAGGACTGCCAGTGGCACCAGTGATGTACACCTGAGCAAGATACCATCCCATACACTGCTGCCCAGGAGCTGAGTTGCTGGCTGCCCAATGCTTCACTTGTTTAATGGGTTGCAGAGAAAGAATTTCAAATAGTTCACACTGTGTGCCATGTTCACACATGACAGAAATGGCCAATTTACACTTCTGATATCACCAACTGGCACTCACTTGCTCTGGGTCTGCTTAGTGATATTGCGGATAGTAGCACCCTCTTTGCCAATGATGGCCCCCACATACTGGGTGGGTACGAGGAGACGAAGAGGGATATCAGCATGATGGTGTTTGCAGGGAATTCCTGCACCAGGGGAACCTTGCCGGGTATTGACACGGGGACCGTATCCAGGGCGACGGCCATTGTCCGGACCACGCTGGGAGTCTGTGTCTGAGCTCTCATCAGGTATGTAGGACACACGCAGAGCGTTGTTCTCAAACTGGTACCCATTCAGCTTCTGGATAGCTCTAAAATATACAAAAAGCACTTTACAAACACTGGAATAATGACATCTTCACATCTTATCATCACTGCACAGCTGGAGCATTGTGAAGTTTCATCTTTACTGTGACTGACTATTGTCTGATTAAAAGGTGACAGCTCCAGTTGAGAATCAAT
The DNA here is from genome assembly GCA_037577275.1 of Bryconaethiops microstoma. Taxonomy (NCBI): domain Eukaryota; kingdom Metazoa; phylum Chordata; class Actinopteri; order Characiformes; family Alestidae; genus Bryconaethiops; species Bryconaethiops microstoma. The sequence continues at coordinate 9,734,597 of JBBJLS010000028.1, read as the reverse complement.
GAACCATTAAATAGAGGGCTTGTACTCCCCACAAGTGGTCATGCAGTATAGTTAATACGCCACTAGATGTCACAGCTGTACTATGTAATGCTGAAACTGGCGCTCAGCTCTGATGTGCAGATCGGAGCAGGCTTGATAAAGACCTAGGGGACAGACCACAGGTGCACTAAAGTATGGAGTTTTATGTGTGACTGGATTATAATGTGTCTGGGATCACACTTCCTCTCCAAACAAAGGGCATAAAAGTCACTTCAGACTTCTATTGTGGAATGTGACTTTATAGTAATACAGGCAAAGGGACTGGAACAGCAACATAGCAAAAGTGGACTTTAATGCACTTGAAAGGTGAAACAAAAAAACAAACACCAAACAAACAAAAAAAAAAAAACTACTTACTGTCTTGCCTGCTCCCGAGTAGCATAAGTGACGTTTACCACAGCAGTCTCACTCTCTGTGTTAACTACAGAATGAGAGAGAGAGTCAGAGAGAGAGAGAGAGTCCGAGAGCGAGAGAGAGAGAAAGAAAGAGTTCAAGAGCGAGAGAGAGCATTAAGAGACATTAAGGTTTGGTTCATTTGTGACAAAATAACATGGTAAATAAAATAATTTTTTTATTCACAGGACAATGTGTGTAAAACGCTATGAGGTGCATGAGACATTGTACAGGTATGATACCTTGTTCACAGTTCTCAACAGTTCCATACTGGGCAAGCAGACCATCAAGCACCTGCAGAAGATGAAGAGGGAGAAAAGGTAGAAGATTTATGTTAAACTTTTAAACCACATGGAGGAGGCTTGAACGAGCAGATGGCAGTCTCACAGACAGGATCAGATCTCTTGATGACCCCCATCATAGAAGCAGGTTTGGCAATAAGGCCTCCTGGCTTATGCTTCAGATTCAAACAAGGAGATACACTATATACAGCTGCACTATATGGACAAAAGTATTGGGACACCCGTTTTTCAGGGTTTGGGCTAGGCACTTTACTTCCAGTGAAGGACAATCTTGATTCAGCATACCAAGACAATCTGGACAGTGCCATGCTTTCAACTGTGTCCACACAGTTTGGGGAAGAACCTTTTCTATTCCAGCATGACTGTGCCCCCGGTGCACAAAGCAAGGTCCATAAAGACATGGTTGGATGACTTTGGTGTGGAAGAACTTGACTGGCCCCCACAGAGCCCTGACCTCAACCCCATTTGGGATGAACTGGAACGGATATTGCGAGCCAGGCCTTCTCATCCAACATCAGTGTCTGTCCTCCTAAATGCACAGATTCCCAGAAAAACTCCTAAATCTACTGGAAAGCCTTGCAAGAAGAGTGGAAGCTGTTAAAGCTGCAAAGCTCCAACTCCATATTGCAGTCTATATATTAAAATGTAATGTCAGTGAAGTCCCTGTTGATGTAATGGTCAGGTGTCCCAATACTTTTGTCGACATAGTGTATTTGCTGTCCATGATGACAAATTTGTTTAAACTGACAGCTTTACCAGCGATGTGTGCTGAAGTGCAATGTGTTGCCCTCGTGTGGCTGCTAGAGGGAGTAGAGGCTGGCAGCAGCATGGCCCAATGGAGGCTGGCCAAGCCGAGAGAGACCGCCCAGTCTGAGCAGCAGCCTGTCACTACAGCAGCCATTAAAGACAACGTGCTCCATGCCACGCCCCGCACCTTAAACACCTATTACACATACTGCCTGACAAGCATTTGGAGACACCAAAAGCTCAACATATTCAACGCTTGGTAAATTCAGCCATTTTTATTTGCAAAAAAAAACCCAGAAGAAACTAGTCCTAACTTAGATGATAGTGTATCAGGTATGACATTCCTATGTGACAGGAATAAGCACTCAAACGTCAATCCAATTCATTATAACAGCACAAATGTTTTCTCTTTCTATATGTGCATTAAGACTTTCTCAACAGTGCAGACTGACTGATCTCCACATAACAATAAAGTGTTAAAGACTTCAAGGAAAGCTTAACCTGTTTAACTTTTTGGAAAACTCAAACCACTAATACACCAAATGATTCATTCATTCATTTCTCACAGGAGACAGGATGAACATCTAAAAGGGAGGAGCGTTGAGAACAGCATTCCTTGTTAGATTTTAGAATGACCTTTAAGACTTATCTATACAATCTTGATCAGGTAGTGTTCATTAGATTTTGTGTACATTGGCTACTTTATCTCTTGTTGTGATCCAATAAAGGAAAAAGAAGTTCCTGAACAGTGGTTTCACTCACTCAGCTTCAAGTTCATTGAAGTGTCTTTCCATTATATGAAGAGCAGAAATTACCAATAAATAAATAAATAAAATCTAAAAACACAAATTGAATTACATATTACAAGAGGAATAAAAATTACAAGAGGCATTACTCGTCAGGTAAAGGCGTCACATATTGACAATTTTAATTACTGTATTGAAAACACACTCATTTCTAATCTAAACATTATTGGCATGTTAGGTATGCCAAAAATGTTAACAGGCAGAGCAGTCTAAATTGTAAATGCACTGATGTTATTTTGAGGTAATACAGTTTAATTTTATTCTCTCTTCTCCGCTAAGAGACCTGTTGAAGGTCTTGAGTGTCTCTGTTGCTAAACGTGGAGCATTTATTATGTGTCCACAATGAAGTTAGTTTATAATGAAAAAAATATTTTGTTTAAAAAGCTCCAATTTACTGACCTTCAAATTAGTCACTTAATTAAGCCATGTTTGGGGTAGGAGCATCTACCATACGGAAACAAATCTGTTTAACGCACATTCATTTATTGCACACAAATAGCAGACTCACCTCCCACTGTAAATGGGGTGGAATGTTTCTAATCTGGAGTTTTCTGGTCCTGTAAAAAACATAAAAAAAAGAAAGAAAAAAATTTAATGCAGATGCCCAGTTTAATAATATTTTATAGTGAAATTTACATAACTGAGGCTTATTAAACATATCAAAGGGTAGAATTTCATATAGTGGAAGTGGTGGATCATATCATAAAATGCATGCAATCACGTTGTTACATTTTGTAAAATACCACGCAGATAACGTGATTTTGAAATTTAGGAATTGATAACATGAGTAATTACCTTAAAAACTAGTTTACCCTAAAAAAAAACAAAAAACCAAGGCATGCACCAAAAATAAGGGGAAGGAAGAGTTCCTCGTGTGATGCCACAGAAGAACCTCAAAAGGACAATTTATGCAAAGGAGATGCATGAGTGTGAAGCACGTTTTTAGGTTTAAAAAAAATTAACACAAAGGGTTCATCTCGTTTACACCTCACTTACAAAAATTGCTCTATAGGAAACCCAGTGGTTCTTTTATGGGACTGCTAAAAGGGATTGCCCTTGAAGTACCTTTTTCTATTAAGAGTATACACAGTTACTATTTGGCAATATTTAATTTAAAAGAGACCTACTAATGAACAGATGCTAATCAATTTTCACATTTTCAGAATCAATTTAGTTGACCCATGTCCCTGTTTACACGGTTGCATAGACTCTTCCCTCAGTATACAAGATCCTTTGCATGTTCTGCCATAGTTTGTTTTTTCAGTGTTTGTAAAATTTCACGGCTGAAGATAAAAGTTGCAGCAACACATTTCCTTCGAAAACTCAACATTTTTCTTGGAAAAAAAAAAGACTTAAAAACCTGCTCGGTCAGCAGCTGAGTAAGAAAGAGGGAAGATGTAATGTTGATGAAGTACCACCAAAAATAGGTTATTATGGTACATGGTTTCTCTACTGTGTAAGTGCATGGATTTTTTTCCAATCACTTTCACATATACTCGTTAGTTTAACAAGGGGAATATATATATATATATATATATATATATATATTAGTGTGGGGGTGAGCACTGCCAGCTTGCAGAGCCTGCTGCCTGTGGCTAGCATGAGCAGGGTGGGAGAGCGCAGTGAGTGGAGATTGAATGGGTATATTGAAACCGGACACTGACGACTGTAGTACACTGCCAGCTGCCCTGGAAGCCACCCAGTGCACAGGCTAATGGGGGGGGGGGGGGAGTAAAAGAGGAAGAGCCTGAGACGGACGCATGAGGGAGTTGAGGGGGAAAGAGAAAGAGAAAGAGAGAGAGAGGGGAAAAAAAAAAACAAAAAAAAAACAGCAGCAGCAATACATCCACATACACATGACAAAATGAAGATGTAATATTTTTGATGAAGTGAGTGGACACACTTTCCTCAGACACTTTGAAAAATGAAACAGAGGTTTTCCACAATAGAGAGAGATAAGATAAGATAAACCTTTATTAGTCCCACAAGTGGGAAATTCGATTAGTAACGGCAGAAAGTGGACAGT
>JBBJLS010000028.1:9696434-9730151 GCA_037577275.1 Bryconaethiops microstoma | reverse complement strand
ATAAACCTTTATTAGTCCCACAAGTGGGAAATTCGATTAGTAACAGCAGAAAGTGGACAGTACAAAGTTCAGAGCAGGGATGGAGAGTGAATAACATTTCCAAACCTGTAGAAAATAATATGCTGACGAGAGCAAAAAACAAAAGCATACACCAGTTCTGCCTGTTGTACCATGACTTCCAACATAGTTCCCAACGAGGCTGAAGGGGTGGTGGCTCAGTAAACACTACGCTACAAATGCTTCTTGTTTTTGCGCCTTCCATTTCAAGTGAGCATGGCGAGGGTGCAGGCCTTTGCTGTTGCCCACCGGAGCCTCTAGAGGGCGTCTTTGGTCTGAGGGAACGGAGAGGGTGCTCAGAGGAACGAGGAAGGAAGTTCACGCTAGGGGTCATGAGGGAGGAGCCCAAGCTTTCTAAGACCACCTCTGCAGCGTCTGGGAAAGGGTTAAGAGTAGAATCCTTGATGACCTCTTAACCCTGGAGGTCACACCCACCGGTGGAAGAATGGGGTGAAAGGCGCTCCCCACCCTCTGCCTCTTGCTCACCAGGCACCATGAAAAATGTCGGGTAAAAAGAGCCAACCAGGTCACAAAAGCTTCACCCAAGGCGGTTACCACCATAGTGACTAGGACTGTGAGCATGGCCAAAACAACCCCCCGGTTTCAATCACCACACCTTGAGATTGTGTTTATTGTTGAGGCTGCACATGCATCAGGTCAATCATGCAGACGTCAACAGGGCTGAGCACCCTGATCTTGGATCTGTCCTTCAATGATGCCTTCAGACAAGATGTCGGAGTTCGTGGCGTCAGCCATTTTGTTGGATAACTCGTATCTTGTAAGCCACGAGGGACCCAATCAGTTAACTAATAAAGGCAGCGTAACACTACAAGTTTCAAAATCATTCCATTCACAAGTCTCCGCTTTCATGCTGATCAATGGCTTTAGGCTATCTCCACCCATCCCCCACCTTTAAAGCTTTACACACACACTCCATCCCCTCAACTGCCAACGAACATCCTCCCCCTCCCTGCCACACACGAACCCTTGTAAATCTTCAGCATCATGGGCAATCAGATGCAAAAACATTTCTGATGCTTCATGTCATGGTAGAGTCATGAGAGAAAATAAAAAAGGGGATAGAGTGAAAGAGGACACTCTTTTTTGTGTGCATCTAGCTATTGTTTGGAGATCAGGGGCGACGGGGGAGCCATCCTTAATTACAATTTCAAAGCTAGATCTGCATACTGCTTCTACTGATGAGCCCATCATTACAGTGGGCCTTATTTGCAACCACCAGCCAGACAGAACATTAGAAGACCTACTGGAGACCTGTTGATCACTGCTGTATCCTACGGTACAGATTCTGTAGCAAAAGGTTCAATGGAGAAACAAATGAGCAGAATAAAGAAGACAAAAACTTCACAGAATCAACTTTTAAAGGTGGAAGAACCCTTCTTTAATCTAGTAACAGACCTCCGAGATAAAGAGCGCAATACTGAAGGTAGACAATGGAAGACGAATGGAAAGAAGGAGAAAATGTTCTTCTGAGGGGGTAGAAGTGAAGGCTCTTCAGAACTCCCAGGAGAGAGAGAGAGCGAGGCTCATTCTGTGGAGGTTGGGGGTCATTTTATGGTATTGTCCTACAGCTGGGGCAGGGTCAAACCATGCATTTCAAAAGAAAGCCCCCTTTCCTCCCCCTTGAAGGGGCTACTCAATCTTAAAGATTTCAAGTAGATCTGAAAGTGAATTGGTACTACCAAAATGGTTGGGGACACATCAAATCTGTGTCAAAAGTTTGGGGACACCTAGTTTTAATACAAAGGTCTGGTTTCACAGGTCCATATCCAGCATTTTCTTGCATTCAGTTTTTGCCTTCAGAGTACCCTTAAAAATTGTGTGAATTTACATACCAAAAATGGCCATAACTCATTTTATAAGACCTTTTCCAGCCTCTCTTTATAACTAATTTAAAACAGATATGTAGGTGTGTTATATTCTGACTAGTTTTTGTATATCGTGCCTCATTCAAAAAGCAGTCCGCCCTGAAACACTTCATGAAACACTTCATGGGTAGGGCTAGACTGCTCGAAGCTGAATAGGCAGATACGTGGAAGTGAACTGATTTTGGTGACAACACAAAAAAAAATTCTCAAAACTTTGTTTTAGTTGTTTCTGCAGCTTAATCTCCAAATACGCACTGAATGAACTACTGAATAAATGGTGTGTTTAAAAACTGATACTTGCCGCATTAACCTCCCTTATCTTAAAAAAGCAAAGTTTTTTTTGTTCGTTTTCTATGATATGGGCCCTTTAACATATTAAAGATTTACTAAGGTTATTTAGAGGAGAGACTATCACATCCAACCTTTACTGACTATTTTTGTGACAATTCTAACTTGGAAATATTTTGTTCTCTTGTAATGGTGACACTCCTCAAACCTTTTCTGACATTTACATTTTTTGAGCAAAAGATTCTCAGCATGTACAAAGCATTCAGGCCTTACTGAAGTCAAACCTACACTCCATATCAAGACACTACGATTAACATTTATTGCAAAATACAAAACTGTAATTTTTCCTATAGTAACTTTAAATTTTGTGCCCCCGAATGTTTAGCAGTTTGTTTATGTAACCTGATAAACAATTACCGTGTTCATTTACGTAGGAGAAAATTGAAATGCAACATTTCGCCAGACACTTCGGAGTTAGTGTACGTGCGCAAATGTGTAAAAACAAGCCAATTCGCACGCTTGAACTGGAATTCAGGCTTGTGCATGCAATGCATTGCTCCCCTGCCCATTTTCAATCACATCTAAAGTTCTGACAACCCCTCTCTTCATCTCAAGAAGGAAAAGGGAAAAACCTACACATCTCATCACTGGAAAGAACATTCAGTTCATTCACACAGGTGCAGACGTGCACATACACATATGCACATGCAGCCAATGTGTCTTTTCATATTACAAGTCACATCCCGTTTGTCTGCACACGCGTGTAACACACCCACTCCTGTCATATACAATGCAGCTCGCCCATACACTTTCACATACACTCACAATTAAGCCGCATACACGCACACACACAAAGCAGGTGCATCTCCAAGCAGCCAGCTCCCCTGGAGGCCCCTCTGTTGCTGAACATGCAAGCGAGCGAGCTCCCACATGGCCTGGTGCATGATGGGCCGGTCTCAGCTGCTTTGGAGGACTCCGCAGGTCCCTCCCACCTTCAGAACTACATACAATGAAATACATTCCATCATTCATAATTATAAACACACTTCCAGACATTGCTGTCACCCCCCCACACCCCTCATCACTCAGCCTCCATTCTCATAATTTCTCCTCCATTCTGGGGCCTCATTTGATCTAAGGGCCCAAATCATGAAAAATCAACGTCATTTATTTAAAAGGGGGGTTTCTGTGGAAAATAAGCAGTTATTTTTTTGATGCTCATAAAAGTCAAAGCAAATGTATCTGCCTTTTCAGATGACATTTTAGCCCCACCCACTAAATTTATAAGTTTTTTTTTTTTTTTTTAATAAACAAGGCAGCCTAATCAGAACAGAAGTCATTTTATACATTAAGGCAGAATAAATAAATACATTTTAAAAAAATTATTTTTTAAAAATTATATATATATAAGTTGGAAAATGCTCATGTAAAAATATTAAAATATATTTTTGATACATAAATCCCCACAAACTATTATTGGACTTTTTAATACATGTCTTATAATACAATAAAGCACACTAAAAATATAATAACTATTTTATATGACCAACAACAAAAAACAACATACAGATACAGCCAATATAACAATGACAATCCTTTCATAGTTAACCACTAAAATAAAACCTACAAAAGCACAGATAACCATTACAACTAACAGTACAACAAACACACCTGGAGCACCTCAGAATTTGCCTCATACACAAGTCACGCAACCAACTACCAACTACCAATACTACTCCACAAACACTGAGCGTTTACACTCCCGGCCCCTATACAAGGAATTTGTACAAATGCTTCACACTTGGGGGACAAAAAACAAAACAAAAAAACCACACGCCTACACAACTGAACCACATCCACATTGTTCTCAACAATTACCAAAATCTGCATTAGCTGAGATTTTCCTTAAATCTCCTCCCACCCGCCACCACCTTTTTTTTTTTTTTAATTCGGGGATGCTGTGAAGGGGTATGAGGTCGACAAACAGAAGACACCATTTTTTTCCCTTGTGTGCTTGAAGCAGACTTCCAAGGATACCTAACTGGATATACAAAAATGGAAATTACACAGCTGCTAGGAGCTCCAACCGGTATAAAAGTGTGGTGATATGGTTTACAAGGTGCAACCATCTAGCCATTTTAATAGTGAGCAGCAAACTTTCTTGACAAGCATTTCACGCTTGCGCGAAACATGAGGTTGAGCTTGTGAGGCTCATTTTCACACCACTCTCATTCAACTTCACACGTCCTTCAGAGATTTTTCTCCTCTTCTTTTTGAGGGAAAAAAAAGAGAAAAGAATGCTTTACCAGACAAACAGAGGGAAAAGAATTAACTACTAAATCTTTTGTGTCTGGGATACTTCAATACACAGGCAAGAGACAACAGGCCTGAACACACTATCAGCTCGTACTACTGAGTGTCAGTACAGTGTCATTTCATAAATACTCTGAATGAATTACCTCAGTCAGGTCACAATCAGACCAATACTTGCAAAATTAGGTTTTATATACTCTTATTTACATGGAGGCAACACAGTAGAACATAAAACATTCATAAAGTGTAATAATAATAATAATAATAATAATAACAATATAATTAGCAACATTCATATTCCATCTGAAACAACACAGTGGCATTTTGATACAGATAAAAGCTTGATAAAGCTGCCCTTCAATAACATATCGTTACCATTTTCAATACAATCATTTATAATTTGCTAGAATCCACTTCCGCCTGCACTTGTTCTGAGGTAAAATTAAGGAGGTGATATTTTCAGAAGACAGAGGATCTGCTTTACTTTGTGCATTAGTCACTATTAAAACGCAGTGATTTATTTTATTTGCTGCAGTTTGTTGAATGTATTGTTCACATACCAAAGCAATATAAGCAAAACTTATACTACTGATCTCCCAGTGCAATAACATACTCCAAACTACCATCTGTGTTGATAAATTTCACTTAACTGTGTTACTCAGTCATTTTTATACCCAGCATTTCTGTATATAGCATAGTGTATTTTCACACTGAGGTTTTTACTACAGATTTTTATTTAGATTTATTTAGACTTTATATTTTATATTGTTCTAGGCTCTGTCTTTGCAGTATTACATAAACATTTTCCTCCAGGATCAATATAGTTTTCTGATTATGACTCAATGCTCAACCACTTAACACTGAAATTTTTTATTTTTTTATTTTTTTTTAAACCCAACCAGAACACACACTTACGCACAAGCCAAATACCACCTAATTAACATTATGTGGCCTGTGGCAGGGGTGAAAGGTCGAACAGGAAACATCGTGCACAGGATGTAGCCTAGGCAAGAATCGCTGTTAGCATAATCAACCTTCGCCTTGCCACTTCCTGTCGGCCGTTTCGCATTCAGCCAATCAGCAGTGCAGCTGAAACGGTGGGTGTGGGGGTGTGTGCTTCTATAAGGTGGGGAGAACAGGGAGGAGGGATCAAGAAACAATGGGCTTCCAAGACAGAAAAGAGCATTCCTACCCCAAACACACACACACACACACACACACACACACACACACACACACACACACACACACGTTATTTCCTCTCTCAATATCTAATGTAAAGCAAAGACATATAGGCAAAAACGTACACATACTCTACAAAGGTAACTTGTATTCAATGAAACACACTCCATATCCAGTTGATTACGGCTGCCCTACAAATGCCTGCAATAACGAGGTTAAGCATAGACTGCACTCGCCAACATGGCGGCGAGTGTTCAGCCCTACTGACAGACCTGTAAAAACAGCTCAGCCGAGGGGGCCCCCTTCACGCTGATCTCTAACCAGCCCTCTCTAGCCAAATACTGCTCTCAATTAGAGCAAGAATACTAGTTAAAAAGAACTTTTCAAGCAGGAAAAAAAATAAATTAATAAATAAATTTAAAAAACCACATAATTAGCCACAGGACATACGGACAAATGAGGTCAATTCTTCTAATTTGTACTGTCTCCAAACCGACAATTCCCGTGTGCACAATATATACATGAGAAATATACAGTTATAATCTAATGCAATTGTGGATTATTGTTCGACAACAGCATGATAGAAAGAGCAATGAAAAGAGCAACAAACCATCTTGATACTAAGCATCACAATCAATAAATAAATAAATAAAGGAAGGAAGGAATAAAATAATGGCTAATAAAAATGCCAGTCCATGAGCACGATTGTCCGAATCACAATCATTCATACGCTGAATTGTGTCTCAAACATAAAACCGAAGCTGATAAGCCATTTTCACATAAGGAACTACAATTAGCAAATGTATTTTTTGTTAATTGAATGCCGCTGAAGCACAAAGCTAAACAGACACAGGTGGAGCTCAAATAAACAAACATTCCTCACTGCAGATGTCAGAAGATGCAAGACCTGTGCAGTCTTAATGAAAGTTTTCCGTTGTCTTACATTTACATATTTTTCCCTCAAACCAACTGTTGAGAAAATATCTACTTCCAATTCCAACATGACTGTGAAGGCTAACAATTGTGAAAATAACTAAATTATCTAATAATTGTGATCAGTTGATTATGTAGTAATTGTGACTTGAATAATGCAATCTATGCACTTATGAAACAGGAATATCCAAAATTGAAATGTAGAACATCTTAGGACACTTAATTTCTCTTTGAATAAATAAGGACCACAGAGAAATACACGTTTAAAATAAACACTACCATAATAACTTCAGAGGTTGTTTAAAAATAAAAGAATAAATGAACTGAATAAAAGTTCATCATTTAATTCAGTTGAGATGATTAGAATAAACTGCAACCTAATACAAAGGCTAAAGGGGTTTTGAACCACAGATAACAACAAAGTGAGCCTATTAATAAATTACTTAATCAGGTGAATCATTTTATTACCACCAGTTTGTTTATCTGCAAATTAGGGGCAACGTATTTGTATCGCCAAAAAAAAAAAAAGTACATAATTTTGGTAAATACATTTTTTTAAAGTTATTTCTGAGTTCCATCTGATTCAACAACTGAGGCCTTCAAGAAAATAAAAACTCCCTACATATTTTGAAGATTGGGAAAATGCAAAGTTAAACAGAAATTAACTGACAACCAACAATATGGGTAGATGTTTTTCCCCCATTAAGGACATGCTAATTAGATGATAGAGTGAAAAATGTTGGAACAAAAATTTAACGCAAACGCACAGTTCACCAGGCCAGGAAATTAGTGTCACTAACTGAAATAACAAATCTGACTAACACGCCTTAAGACCTTAAGTAAACGTCTGGTTGACTGCAGTAGGCGAGCAAGCTTCTCCAGTACATGCTGGAAATGGCGGGCGAAGGGGGTGGGGTAGGGAGGAAGGGGGTGGTCCTTTACAGCCTTGTCTCTCCTTTTCCCAGTCTCTTCATAAGAAGAGTGCATGGAGGGACGTTCTAAGCTGATTATGGTCTAGGTGGAGAAGGCCAGCTTATTGTGGAGGATCTTAAAGCCAGTGAAAATGCTCCCCTGAAGCCTAGTTAAGCAATTGGATCATGGTCCATTATGTAGTGGACAGAGTGACCACACATGCTGATAACGATCAAAGCTTGAGTGTATCAACCTTCTCATGAAGGCCGCTACTTTAAGATCTGTGAATTTACCTTTTACATTCTAGCAAATATGGATACAAAGAACGTAGTCACAGTCATGTCAGATCTTTATAACTCTGGGCCGTTTCATAGTAAATGGATCAACAGAAATAGTTACATGGACTAAAATCCCGTTACTTTAAGGTCTCCTGTGGAGATGCAAGGTTCGATTAAAACAGTGATGGTATTGTAATATAGCACTTTTACGCTTGATATGTATGGTTCCCTTTCTCACGCTTAACGGCACCAAATGGCGCGGCAAACGAAAGGCAGCTTCACGTGACGAAAGGCCTCACCAACCTCCCCTCCCCTTCTCTTGTCTTTCTCCCTCTGTATTCCCAATACCTGAGAGGACCACCATCCCCCCACTCATCTGCTTTTTTTATTTCCTTTTCCCCACCCCACTAAGAGGTCAAAGGTTATTCCACAAGCTTGGCATTCAAGGCATGCTGATGCAACATTAACTCTTTGTGTGCCTGAAAGGAAATAGAAGGTGAGGCGCAATCACTGTGGCCTGCTTGCTGTGAGGTATAGAAGCCATTATGCTTGCCTGGGAAGAAAGTAGCACTCTTCTGTACAGCTGCACCCCACACATGTGAAATACACCAGCTATTTGATAGCATAGCTTATGAGAGATGTAGCTTGAAGGTAGCACACGGCCTTTCGTCTGGTTCTGAAGGACAGTTCATTGCCCTCAAAAGATAATCTTATACAATGCAAGGTTAAAAAAACAAAACATCTTTTTTAAACATAGTTGTTTGTGCAGGCAAGTTTCAAAGATAAAATAAAAATAAATAATTCTTCCAGAGCCACAGTTGAAGTCTCACACTCACTGATTTTTGGATTTTGGGTGAGCTACAAAGCTTTTGGGAAATTAGAGCGTGATCTAAAATCCTGACAGCAGCCAAAACTAATTAAGTAATATGAAATGTGCATCAGAGATGCTAGCTACCACAGCTTTGGCAATACATGTACAAACATGCAAAAAGGGAAAGGAGGGGACGCTCATCATTATGTTTTCTGCAGAGGGGGGTGGGGTGGAGACGCCCCCAAAACACCATAAGATTACACAAAAGAATCAAGAAGGTACTCCAAACCATTCAAGTGTTATGGGAGAGAACGGACAGTTTGGTGTTGTGCTAAATTGATCCATGACAAAATTTAGACCCTCGGTGCTGCGAGTGCAACTCAGACGTGGGGTAAATTTTTAATGCGAGCTATACGGGTACTAGGAAGCATAAAAATCTGAGTAAATATTTCATGGTCAGTGGAAAAGTGCAAGAAGTGACTTGATATAGTGACTAGGAGATACTGATGCAACTCAGTAATGATAATTCATAATAATGAAGTGTCATTTTTCGAATATAGCTTTAAAAAAAAAAAAATCTCGTCTTTGGCACAATAACAGCAAGTTGATTTGAGCGAGAGCGCGTTACTGCAGTCTAAAATGTCAGATTCAACCATAGAGCTCTAGAACTGACGCGTTTGCTGCACCATTTTCATTTTTTAAGGGTTAAGATGTGGGGCAAAATCAAACAAGACTGACGAGTCCTTCATCCCTCAAAATCAAGAGAGAGAGACAAAAAGAGAGAAAAAGTGAAAGAGGGACTATATTCTTCCTGCATGAACCAAACTATGTGGTTATCCTTTCGAAAACCCAGAGGTGAATATTGTCAGCACTTAAAATCACACAAAAAAACCCAAACTATCTGAAGCAGTAATAGATGCAGAACTCGTTACCCGCTAATAATTTACTTATTTCTGGATTGCTCTTTACACAACAATATCAACTAGACAAGTGGCTCACGGTCCCCCGATAAAATGATTAATTGAAAGATGCCTTTGAGAGACCAAACCCATTACACTATGCTGTCCAGCGCAATTGATCTAAGATACAATTGGTTTCTATGACTCATATCCTACTGCTGACTCCAGATACAACACTAGACTGTAGTCTCAATTACGCATCTTTCATGGGCTGTACTACATGCCTGCGATTAAAATATACAATTAAATGCCATTAAAGCCACAATCAGCTGAGAACATTTATACACTTCCATCAAAGAAATGCAAAAAACTAACTGTGGAATCCAAAGCCAACACCACACACTTTAACCAAATTGGATTTCAATAAAACAAATGTTTAACACTGAGGGGCTCATAAACTGCTAATATATTTAGAATATCCAACATGCAAGAAAGAAATGAATGTCATGGAAAACAAATGTGTCTCATTGTTGGGGGAAAAAAAGGAAAAAGTTGTTCAAGTTGTTTAAGTACGGTTCACTCATCAGCCTGTTTAGTCCATATTTTGAAACTAAGCTGCAAAAACAGTGTCATTAATTCTTTGTGATGTCACAAAAACCACTCCATTTACATTGTCTATTCAGACTACAGCAGTTTCTTCCCTCCCATTCACAATCAAGTTATGTTTTGATTTTGACTGATTTTTGAATCAAGCACAATGTGTCAGAACAGCCCATCAAAACAACCAATTAGAACAGAGGTCGTTTACATATGTACCCATCTTTAATGACTAGGAATGCCAAGGCATCTTTAATACTTTGACTTTAAAGCCTCTTTAAACTCAAGGAATAGAGAGAGGTTGGAAAAGTCACAAAAAAAAATAAAAAAAGTTTTACGCCCGTAAAACTGAGCTTGTTGCAAGGGGACATCAGGGGTTAATATAAAATACAATAATAATGTAATAAAATATGAGCACTTTAATAATGGGGTTTATAGTTGGTGAACATTCATTCATTTAATAAAAAAAAAAATTTTATTTAAAAAAAAGGAATGTACTGTGCTTTTGTATGTTTCGTACAGGAGGCCACGACACTTTTGACGGAAGTCACTATGTGTATTGGGGCAACATGATCAGCTGAGGAATGCTTCTGCAATGGCAGAGGGGAAAAAAAGACTAAGGTTCTTTCCTGCATTATCATGTGAAAAACTCCTCCCTCTCCCTCTCTCTTTTGTCTTGGGAGCTGAGGAATTTGGCATGGTATGGGGGGGAGAGGGGGAGAGAGAGAGAGAGAGAGAGATTTTCATTTCAACCCATCTACTAAAAGTTTTGTCTGCAAGTTGTTCCCAGCCGTCAAACCTCACAGCTCAACCTATGACCCCAGATGGGGGAGCGTCCTGGAGGCTTGAAAGAGCCGCAGGCCAGGCCAGGGTAGAGGGGGAGTCGGGGTTACAGGCAAACAATTGAACTTTTAAAACGGGGCCACAGTTTATACTGAGCTACAGCCCCCATGATATAAGGGGGAAAAGACCTTTGGGACATAAAACTGGCCACAAGTGCACTGCCCAACACTTTCCACCGGGAGACCCAGAGCCGATCATTTGTTATTTACTATCCCACCGCATGACTCCAGACCTTAACGATGGATGTGTAAAATGAAGCTACGAGCATTTCTGTCTCAAGAGAGATGTGACATCAGGTCTAAACTCGCTGTCCTGAAGCAAATCCAAAGGCGTTTGTTTGAGGGCATTTAAAAGTGAACTTTATTTGCCCTATACAGGTCCTACTCCATGGTGAAATGCCACAATAATGTTTTCTATGCATCATTGCTGCTGCACTGTCTTTACCTTAGTGCAGGTGAATTACTGCACTAGAGAAGTAACTCATGTGAAGTAAATGAACCAAATATACAGGTTTGTTTCAACTAAACATTCATGGTCTGCTTGTGGCAGCAGATTGAGTTTAGGCAAATAAAAGTTAACATTATTCATCCTACACAGGTCTCACTGCACGGTGAAAGGCAATAGTGATGTTTCTGTGAATTACTGCATTCCTGTCATTTTTTTCTGTACTTGTCTTATCTTGACAAATGTAAGTGACCACACCTCGGAATGAATCAAATGAACCAAACGTGCAGCTTTGTTTAAAATAAACAAGATAAATGTAATGTGTAGGGTCTGCTTATGGCAACAGAACAAAGTTAGGCAGATGAAAGTTAACTTTACTGTTGAATTTCACCATGAATTGAGACCTGTGGGGGGGAGTAACGTTTCCATGAATTACTGCTACAATTCCCTTACCTTAGCACAGGTGAGTGTCTGGTTAATTTATTCCAATTCTCTAAGGTGCAAACAGCTCGTTTCATATAAACCTGGTGAATTATAACTGAAATTCCGTCATTTGTAGGGTCTACTTGTGGCAACAGATCAGTCGACCACTCTCAGTTGCGGTGAGTGAATGAGGCGATGAAGGGACCCGTGTGTGTGTTCGACATGAGGAGAAGCTGCTGGCGTGTTTTGACTCTTCTCTTCGTTTCGTCAGCCCGGTTTCGGAGTGCTGGTGCTGTTGAAGGCGCAGGCCGTCCGGACGCACCGACTGTGGAGCACTTTTACTGGGGGAAGCAGGGGACTTGGCCTCGGTGTGTGTCAAAGTTCACTTTCCGCTCCGCCGCCAGGGGCTCCTGCGAGAAGATGGAAGCTGCGATAGCCTCCATTTTGTGAGGGATCTGCTGACTTCTCCCACACGAGTACACGGGCCTTCAAAATGGGGTTCGGCGCACTTTGAGCCCCACTAAACGGTCACAAGTTCATATTCCGCGTCAAAACCAGGCTACAGACGAAGCACGGACCAGACAAGACCCTACTCTCCACAGAGCACAGGGGTCCTGCTTCTGAAACCGACCCCATGTACCATTAAATAAATGTAGTTAACACTAAATCAACGAGCATGTAATAAATCTTAATAATAAAAAAACCAATTTAATCGGCTACCGCTGCGCCACTTCGAGAGCGACCGTGGCGCAGGAACCAAAATGCCCCTTTTTTTGCTCATGCACTCGTGCCGCTCGCTCTCTACGGCACAACCCTCCTATAAATAACCAAAAAATGCTAATATAGAAGTGTAAGTTAAAGAAAGAGTAATGCATAATGCAAAAAAGCACAGTTTGCAATTCAATGTTTTCTTTTGTTAAAAACAATGGGAGCTCTTCTGCGTAATTTCCACAAATACCCGCTTCGTTCACACGTAATGGCTGGCGGACGACCAAATTATTGTTATTAAATTCATAATACGCCAAGGCCCTCAGTTAGAATCACTCATTAATGTTCAAGGTTATGATTTTGCACTTCGTTTTCTTTTTTTCGTCACTCTTTTGCGAGATTTCCACAAAAAACGGCTTCGTTCTCATGTGATAGCTGGCGGACAATCAAATTATTATTAAATTCGTCAAGATCCTGAATTAATAATGTTCAGATTCATTATATTTATTATAAAGAGCGCCAAGATTTAAAATGTATATGCGGGTGAAATAAGCCCATATACCCTTTATGCACGTAGATAATTGTAATTTATCCTCTTTACAGCGAAAAGCCTACTCCTACAAGGCCAAAACGACTTTGAGGATCACATAAAAGTTCACTTTATTTACGAGTAATGGTGAAATGCCACACGCTGGCTACCAAACGCAGTCAAAAAATCCGCACCTTTGTTCATGCACGCTGTAACAGAGGCCTGTTGTGTCCTATGAGAGGCTCTCACACTCACACCCCCATAGCCATGTATGTCTCTATGTTCTCACTGTACGTTCACGCCCAGTGTTCTCCACATACATACACACATATAGAGCCGGATTTTCTGGTTCAGTGAAAATTATTTAAGTCTAGGGGGTAAAGTCTCAACCATGTGAGCACGCAGAGGCAGCCATCTTCTTCTTCTTCTGCCAACGCCCAATTACTACAATGAATCATGGTCACATGGGGGAGGCTGGAACGTACTATATAGGCACATGCAACATGAAGACTCCAGTCCTGCAGCCATATCAGCTTCTGCTGCCATCACGCACAGTCATGTGTGCCTGGGCTTTTTCACTGTTTGTTTATGCTGCTTTATCATGATGTACGTTCATAACATTTTAGGGAAACCTTTCTAGTCTTTTGTGCTCTTGATTGTTTTTAATTATTAGATTTGCATTCTGATTGTCTTGGTATTGATATAAAAAAAGTGCCCATGCTCTTTGTAGTTTGCCCGATCTTTCAATGCATACAACTTTCCTTAAGAAAAAAAAAAAAAAAGAAGAAGAGAGAGAGAGAATATAAAGGAAGCACGTCGTGCATTTCGCCTCGTGCCTCTTTTGCCTCGCTCGCTCGTGTGCGAGCGCGCAGCTCCGGTGGCCGGAGTCTCGAGCAGACCTGCCTTCATTCATAAAGTCGCGAGTACTACAGCAGCGTGAAAGAGGCGGCGCGCGCGCCCCAGCACCGCCCACCCGGGGGAAGCGGAGGGGCTTCGGTACAAAAAGCAGTAGAGGCGCGCCTCCACAGCACAGCACTGCAGCACGGAGCAGACCACTACACACATGCTTATGCAGACACACATGCATAGGCGCACGCATACTGCATGCATACACAAGCATATGCACGATTACGGTGAGGCAGGAGGGACTCATGTGCTGGGCTTTGAAAGCCAGGCTCGCGAACATCAGTTTTGTTTTTGAGTGTGTTTAAATGAGTCTCAGCCTTGCCACGCCTCGTTTGATACGAGCTAAACTCGTATCTTTATCTGAAGTATTGTCACTTTCTTAAAGAGCGTCAAGAGCTGCGTGTCGCCACTAGAAGAGGGTCCGCCGCTCCAGCCTCCCCCTATAAAAGCGCAGTGAGAGATCCAATAAAGAAAAAACCCCAGAAGGCACCTGAGCCGGGGGACTTCAAGGGGGATCCGATTGTGGGACAGGGAAACCCCTTCCCCTTCTCACGGTGGTCAAAAAAAAAAAAAAAAAAAAAGCTCACGAGTTCACCTCGAATCACTACACACCACACACAAGAGGTGTGCACTTTTTAGAAACATTGTTCATAAACATCACGTTTGCAAGGAAGACGAGTGTAAAGGGGTGGGTGGCAATTAATCAACTACAGGACGAAAAGAATTTATAATACCAAACTGAGCAATGCAGATCACACCACACATCAAAACCCTCAGATCTAGATTTGTCCGTCAAGAAGTTCATATTAACTGTGAAAAACCAGAACTTTTGTGTGAAGAGAACTCCAAACACCAAACTAAGCAAATCAGATCACAACACACACCAAAACACTCAGATCTGGATTTAAGTAGGCCTAGTTCATATTAATTGAGAAAACCAAGATTTCTCTATAAAATTGTATCATAACAGAAAAGATTTTGTAACCTAGACTATCAAACTAAAATGTTCTTATTGAAATCAATGAACCATGTCACAATGCAACTGCTTATTCTAAATAATAATAAATAATTAAAAAAAACATTTGAACTAAGCTTTATTTGGAAAATGAGGAATTAGCCTCTTAAAAAAATTAATTAATTAATTTTTAAAAAAGAACATTTACATAAGAGCACAACAGAAAACCTAAACTGGAAATCCATAAGAAAGACAGCAACCAATCTTTGTTTTCTTAATTATTTTTATTTTTCCATATCTTTTTATTCCTTAAGAAAGAAGCAATCACACTTTTACTACTAAATATTGTAAACTGGAAGAAATCCTTACAATCAGTTTAAAGTAAAATAATAATCACTGAAACAGTCTAGTGGAGGAGCTCACATCTCAGACTAGGTCAAAGCTTGATTCAAACGTGAATATATTTTAAGGTTAAACTGATCTATTTGGATACATAGACAGACTGTTCAGCACAACTCAATGCAAGAACTTTACAGTAACACTTCATGAAAAGCTAATTGTTCACCATTTTCATGACACATTAAACTACAGCAATGACCTGAAAAGGCTAATTTTTTTCCACCATTTTCACTGCATTTGAAGCTTCAGCAATGAACTGCACATTCAGTAATTTTTTTTTAAAAACATTTTTCACAGCATTTCCATACAGTTCAGAATCCCTGAAATCTCGAGCAGGCAAACCTCACTAATCCCTCAAGCCTTTTCTCTTACGTGATCTCAAGGCAAGCAAAACGGAGCCACGATTTCTTCCTTGACAAAAACACAAGGGGGGTTTCTTCCTACCAGTGTGTGACGCAAGTCGGGGACTTTCTTTTGAATCAGTGAACCCCACAGACCTATAGAAAGGCCAGAGAGTGGGGCTCTTCAGTACTATGTGCAGCTGACTGCTGGGGATACCCCCCTTGCTCACAGTCAACTTCTCACTCTGACTCTCAGTAGCTCCACTTCAATCACATTCATTTTGAAGCTCAATCTTGAAGCAAATCTGATGGTGTATCCATTTTGATCGTTTTCGTAAGGCTTTCATTTCTGCTAACTGGGCGATTCTGCAGGTAAAAAATCCTGGTGTAAAAAAACAGAACAAAACAAAACAAAAAAACAAAGAAAAACAAAAAAATCCAGATGACAAGGAGAACACCTGTCAAAAAAACAAAACAGTAGTTCCAGATTTACTAACAGGTTATTTTACTTTTTCCAATCTTTGTTGCTTTTCTCAAAGAGAGAAAAACATAATGGAAAAAATTGTAAAAAGTGAATCACACTCTTTAACTGATGTTGATTATCAGGTGATCTTGTTTTGCTGCAACTAGTCATCAAGATAAGACACCTGCCCACCTCTGAAACATTTGATTTTTGGCCATATCACCATGCGCCAGGCAGGTGAGGGAAAATACTATTCACCAACATCACGTTCATCACATAAACACAGAGCTAGCTCACAGACCCTCCCTAATACTGCCTTTTTCTCACAAATACATCACGCCAAGGGAGAAACACACATTCTGATCGTTGATTTACTTTCATCTTGTGCAGTGTGAAAACCAGAAGGTGAGGGAAAATACTGTTTAACCAACATTACTAATTAATTTGTTGAAAACCAACATCTCTATCTACACAAGGGAAGGGTCATTGTCACTTGACCATACAATTTATGCAACATCAAGAGGCAACCTCTTGTACTTCACTGGTTTGTTTGGGTTTTGTTTTTGGTTTTTTTGCAATTATTTCTTCACTTAATCTCAAATATAAAAAGAATCTTCCGGATACAACAAAAACCAAGAGAACATACCAAAAAGTACATGAACATTTATTTCTCTTCTCGTTAGAGAAGTCAAAAGGTGGTCTCTTCTAAAGCAACTAAATTTTAGAAGAATAATTCAGGCCTCTTGTTCTCGGCCCGCAGCGTGCCTATGTTGGAGGAACTTTTGAGTCCATATAGGTTTGGAAAAGGAGGAGGGAGTGTTTCAGCAGGGGTGGAGATTTGTCGACCCCTCCCCCCTCTCTGTGCCTTTAGCATGAGCGAGTGTGTGTTGAGAAGAGGACATAGCATGATCACACCAGCACATGCCTGTTTGGAAACCATGTGACCTAGAGGCTCCATTTTAACTGATTGGGGCTGAGCACGAGGGAGCTGCATGGGTATAAGGAGAAGGCGAAAGAAGAACAGCAGAAGGAAGAGAACTATCTTCACTTCTTTCTGTTGCTTTTATATGGTCCTATATGGTGCTACGATAGGACCACAGCTCATATATACAGTTTATACAGAAGCACAAGCGTTTACTTTACATAGCTTAACCCCACAATGCACAACAGAACAAGAATGACGTATTTGAACATTATAAAAATCATCCAAATAACAAGATCAAAAAAAGATAGCTCTCAAAGCTTAAATTTCATTAAAACTGAAGCTTAATTTAATGGAAAAAAACCCCACAGTAATTCCTATGGTTTGTATAATAACTCATCTGCAGATAACACATTCACTAAGGCTTATATTGATGTTAGTGGTTCAACAAACTGTAGACAGACACACACACACACACACACACACACACACACACACACACACACACACACACACACACGTCATAAAGGACACAGAGAAAGCTCTTAAAAGGAGCATTCCATGCAATGTTATGATATAATTTAGAAATACTATAGCAGATGATTTTAGCCTTGACTAAGATGGCAAATACATAAATAAATACAAAATAAACAAGCAAAGAACCTCTAGAAAGCAACGAAAAAGTACTGATTGCAAAGGTCTTGTAAAGAAAAAAAAAAATATGCTGAATATCCACAGGCCTTTTTATTGAAAGCTAAAGTTTCTCTCAAGCAACTTGGTGCAGAACACCCTGTAAAGCTGTACCATTTTCTAGTGTACAGAATTTTTAGTTTCTAAAAATAAAAAAAGATAAAACTCTTCAATGGAAAGGAAACTTAGTAAAAAAAATAAAAATTAAAATAAAAAAAAAACAGAATACAAATTTGCATTTGCAAGAATAATCTCAAATTACACCTCCTAATAGGTTCTTTTAAAAAATTTATATATCTTAAACATCTGTTTTTAAAAAGACCAAAAGCCATCTCCAGCAAGAGACAGTAAATATTTGTAAAAAGTAATAGTTGAGCTACGGACTGGGTGCGGTTAGGTAATGTTTGTTATGTTATACCTGTCACTAGCTGTTTTTAAGGATTTGTTAAGGTATAAATCTGCCTGCATTTTCACCAAGAGAAAAAAAAAAGTCAAAATTCCTCCTAATTCCAAAATCCAACCCTATGAGTTCATTTAATAATGTCCTGCAGCGGGGCTGTAAATCATACAGGTCATGTAGATGTATTATGAATTAATGATTTAGTTGATTTAATTGTCTTTATCGCCTCAACACTCAGGGCGTAATGATACACACAGTTTGTCAAGATGTGATTTTCAAGATTGTGTGTTAATGTCTTGATTCTACATAACTACTTATATGCACCACACAGACTGGTTTGGTGCAGAAAAATACAAAAACAGTGAACTTACATCCATGCAAGTGAGCTATTAAAAAAGAGGGACTCAAATGCTAGTTTTAATCATGGAGGGATGGCAAATGAGGGGTGTATCAGTGATACAAATTACATTGGAAATTTTAAAAAGGTCATATTTTGGTAATGTAATGAAAGTACCTTGTATTACGAAAACCTTACTTTTACACCTTCTAATAAAAATGTGTCCTAAAAGCACCCCTTTCATCATCCCTGAAAATTCATCCATTGCTACAAGACCCTAGAAAAAACAGGTTCAGGAGACAATGTATTTTCCATCCAGCACACCGACCCAAAATCAGAACAAACTTTACTTCTGAGTGTAAATTACAATCAGAATTAGAAAAAACTTTATTGATCCCCAAGGAAATTGCTTATGACTGCAAAGACCCACAAACACAGAGAAGATCATCATAATATATAAAGTCTAAACTAATCCAATTTAAAAAAACACAAACGCTGGATATAAACACTAAGTAACTTACAGTTAACTGACTTACTAACGACACAAATGGTAGTTAGGAGAATGTTACTGCACGTAGTAGAGATAAATAGTATATAAGCAATATTGACGCAAGTTTTCACATGGTTAGACTATTGTACATAAGGTGAAATTTGGCTGGATGTCCTATGCATACCTTGCACCAGCAACCATTGTCACTTTTGTTGCACCTGTCGATTCTAAGCTACATTTTTCATCTGAGAAAGTTCACATATCTTTTCTTAAGCAAAACACTTGTCAATTGCTTCAAACAAATGAAATTACATTTATTACATTACACAGTCATTCATACAGTTGACAGTATAATAAGACAAGACGACTTGATCCCAAAAGGAAATAAACATGAATGAGGCGAAGCTCTTTTTTATAATGTACGGGCTTCTTAATTTGTTTAAATGATCTGGGTAACGGAGAAAGTCCTCCCCAAATCCACATTCTAACATCTGATTTTAAACACCATTGCAGCTGACAGCAGGCAACACCCAGTGCAAGTGGTAGAATCATTCATGTTAACATTAGGTAGGTGTTCACAGCAAATGGCTAACAATCACTTAATGATATTCACCAATATTACTAATTGCAGTTAATTGTTGAGTTTGAAAGCCCCACTCCAAAGACCAAGGTGTCTCGTAGAGTTCAATAAAAGGCTCCAACTTGGAAAACAGTCTGATTTTTAAACAATTCTTAAACATAAACAATTTCCTCCGGGATAAATAAAGTTTTCTGATTCTGATTCTTTTGCATGCATTCGCGTGGGTATTTCCATTCCCTGAACTTTAAACATTGTGAGCTATAGAAAGTTCTTAAATAAAGCCTGTTTGAAAGATTTTCATCTCCCAATTACACTGCTATTTTGTGCAATTGTGGTGTGAGCTGTCTAAAGATAAAGCTAAAGGACCGAGGCATGAATGACATTACATTTGTAAAGCCACATGAATTCCTGTGTCAGAACATTCATATCATACTCATCAGCAGCTACTAAAACTGGTCACAGCTTTACTGAATATTGCTGGTGTGAAGAATGTCTTTCTGATGCAGAGCAGCAAACATCAATCGAATGCATTACATATTACCGTATTCATTGAGACTTGTGTGTGTACACGCACACATACATTATATATACACATGATACATTAAACATATACATACATAAAAACACACACATGGCACAGAGAAAGCGTGTGTAAGGTCAGTGACTAACATACATAGTGCTGTGCAGCCCTAGTTCAAACGGGTGGACCTCTAAGAAAAATCAAGGTAAATCATGCAGGAGAGACCTGACAAGGACAAACTGCTCCCAGAAAGGAGAAACATGAGAAAAATGACATACCAACAGTCGCAATTCCATCTGTCATGTGCTGCAAAGACACTCGAGGGCCTTTGTTTGCATACATTCTCAAGCAAAAGCAAACTTTTCTTATTGACTAAATGTGTGAAAATATTTTTTTTAAATTTTATTTATTTTTATTTATTTTTTTAAAGCAGTGCACCTCAAACATAAATTGTGACATCAAATGCACAGTAACCTGGACAGTATGTATGATTTTAGGAATTCAACTGTGATTTATTTTTGCCTGAAACTGCCTCCTGCTCTGATGCACAAAAAAAACCAAAAAAACCAAACAGCTGCCACTGGTGTGTGACTGACGTTAAATCTGAGTGCATCTTTTTGCACAAAGTCACTTTAAAACCGAGTGCAGGTGAATGTAATTGGCTGCAGTCATCATTTAATGGTATCTAAAACCACTTGGCTGCATGCATTCAACTGCTGCATTTAGTTTAGCGCAGTTAAATAACACTTTGGAGAGGTCACTGTATCCATTACGTCTGATGTAACAATTGCTTTTGGTTTCTCTGTGAACATGTTAGTACCAGTATCAGAAAACTTTTTGTCCATTACTAATTTGAATACATACCGTGCACACACACACAAAAACCCTTTTAAAAAGTACTACAAGCATTACAGCATGCTAACAAGTCATGTTTATTAACTTCTCAATTATAATTGAACTATAACTGGGGAGGTTCCATTTCATTTTAAATTAAATATTTTTTTTTAAAACCATACATTTCCATAAAGACAAGATTCTAAATGCCATGTGGTGGATTTGCTCATGTTCTGGGTGACTTTTCCCTTTATTACTTGTGTCATTTTGCCAAGTTTGCATTCCTGGCCAGATAGGGATACAATGCACTGCTTAGAACATGCAACAAATTGGTATCATCTTTGGAAAGACTAAATAACTCGACACTGTCACCTTACGGAGTGATTATCTCTGGTCACCATCATCCTTTCTTTGTAGTTCAGGGACAAAGCAGGCTTCTCAAAGTGAATCTCAGTGAGCTCCCTACTGCCTACACAGTGTACTATTATAAGTCACAAAAGTATGACTTTACTATCAAAGGATGCACTAAATGCCCAACAGGGAAATATGCAGCCTATGCTTAAACCAAAAATGCATCTCTTACATATTTAATGCACTATTTGGACGCTGAAGCCATTATTTCATGACCTGCGTCGTGCAATACGTAGGGAATAGGGCGCCATTTGAAACTGAACCCAGCGTAAAAAAATGTAAAGAATTTTACGTTCAAGGGGCACCTCCTCCCTCCCCCCTCTCCTTCACGAGTGTTTATGGTGGCCATGCCTTCATAGAAGCCAGTTCACCAGAAACACAAAGAGAACCATAGGGGGTTGGGGGGAGATGGTGAGGCCCACACATCTGAAGGGAAAAACCACCCTGATTCCCCCTCCCCTCGCTCAGGGAATCACCCCCACCAGTCAGTTCCTTCCTCTCCATCTAATACTCCAGCCTTAATCTAAATGACGGAACACAAAAAATAATTAGAACTGTTCAGTTTATATTTACTCTAACAAAACCTAAAAAAGTAATTCCAGAAACACCACTGTTCTGTGAGCTAAATAGACAGAATTTAATTTATAGTTAAAAAAAAAAAAACAAACAAAAAAAAAACACTTTCATGCTGTTTTTGATGTAATGATTTCATTCAAATATATAAGAATGAAAAGGGATGTGAATGCAGGGTCAAGATTAAGTAAAGTAAACCTTGTTAAGGAGCAGAAAGTGCAGAATTTTACACTACACAGCTGAAGACTCTGAGTGGTCAGAGAGCTGAGGAAACATTTTTTTTCTTGCATGTTTCTGTCTATGCACATTACTTCCTGCTCCACTGACGTGATCGGCCATGTCATCACCCATGTGACCCACAGCAAGCCAATAATAGGCACCCAGCAAGCATAATACAAAAGACTATTTCCTGCTAATTTTACCTTTTAAAATATATGCAGCTGTATGCAATGGCCTGGGTGACTCTGGTCACAGGACAAGCTTTGGCGAAGTGAAGATCAAGTAAACATCCTCTACAGAGAATACACTTCTGCACATTTTAATGAACCATTAGTGTTATTTGCTGAATTTAACATATGATTTTTACATAAAACAAACCCTGTGGAAATGTTTGAAATTTTATATTTTAAAAATCAATTAACCATATTTGTTCAATAATTTAATCAGTTGTAATATAAGTTGCATTGGGAAGGATGTATTTAAAGAAATTACAATTAAGATTTTTTTTTTTCTGCAAAAATTTCCCTCTGGATATGTCAGAACTACAGGGAGCTTCACCAGGCTGTAGTTCACCTTAGTAAGTGTAGTGGCCAAGCAGTAGATTTTAGCCAGTACCAACCTGGACTAGGTTCTTTGGGCTTGAGTAGTATTCGATATACAGCACTTGAGCACAAATGTTCCTATTTTCAATGTTTGTGTGCTGTGTCCTGATGTCATTTTTTAAGTATTATACACTTCAGCATAATCCATAGATGCAGTAAAGCTGACAGTCTTATTATCCCTCCCTGATTATTTGACATATGGATTGGGAAGAACCAGGGAAGTTACACCAAAGAAGACAATCCCCTCACTAGCATGCAAACACTGCATTTTGGGGCTCACATTTTTCCAAAGTTCAGAGAATTTCTTCTTTTTCTTTCTTTTATTATTTTGCAAAAAAAATGGTGGGACCTGCTCTTGTGTACACAAGTGAATCCATAAAAAAACTATAACCATAAATAATAATTTAAAAAGAACGCAAGTGTGGAACATTTGTACCTAGTATTTACATTATGTAATGGTACATTTGTACATAGTATTTATATTATGTAATGGTTTTGTCTAGAACTTTACATCCAAGCCAAGAACCATTTAAGAATTTAAGAAGTGTTTATTTACATATTTATTTATATTGGGTACGGGTTGGTGATGACTAAAGCTGCAGAGTGGTTGATCAACTCAACTAACTGGAAACAAAAAATGGACAGATGGTTGAGAATGGGGGGGGGCACATTCATAAAAGGGGTTAAAAGGGGAGGAGTGTTCTTAAAGAGACAGCAGCACAAATTTTAAAACTTACACCCCGTCAGTGTATATACATAAGTGTGGTTCTCTCACTCCACTCCAGTTTCTTTCCTTACCCACACGCAACGCTACAGAGCTCATTTAGAGGCAATTCACAATGGCAGAAAGGGAAGCCCTTGAGGAAGTGTCACTCTGTACGCCCCTGCAATCCCTGTGCCCACCCCCCACCTCTCCTCTCTTCTTCTCAGCTTTTCTCCACTCCTGATCAGGCAAGCCCACTGAGAGTCACACTGGTCATATGACCACGGCTGAATGTACATTCTGCTAGCCTGGCAGAAAAGTCGCATATATCTGGAATCCAATCAAATGCTGGAGATGCTCGGCCATTGTCTGTGGGTGTGCGTGGGTTGGCGTGCGCGCTTGTGTCACACGCAGCTAAACTGAATGAGGGAAAGAGTTAAAAACAAACAAAAAACAAAACAAAAAAAACCCCAGAAAAATACAGAAATAACGTGCATTTGTTAGAAAGAGAAAGAGTGAGAGCTGGCCTCTCATGCAACACTGTCAACGGGTTCTCAGAATCTGCACACAGGTGTTGCTGGCTCCTGATTGGTCGCACCCCCCTCTGCCTGGAACCCCTCCCCCTCCCTTCTGTAGTACTACGATTACGAGTGGAGGCAGAGAGAAAAGGAGGGTGAGCTAGAGAAAGAGACAGAGACAGACACAGAAAGAGAGAGAGAGAGACAGAGAGAGAGACAGAGAGAGAGATACTCCCATGACATGCATTCACTACGCACTTACCTATTCACTCAATAAAATGGTTTGGTGTATATACATGTAAAAAAACTTTTTCCTTTACCACATTCCAACACATACATCACCTTAATATATTAACATTTCACATTCCTTTATTTCCCCCTTTTACTTAATCTCTGAATGCTTTCAAAAAGGAGAAATTCTTCTCGCAAATACAGTCACCATCTACTCATTCTGTCTAAATGCAAGTAACATAGACCACTTTTACTAGTGACCCTTTAATATAGGTCCCACACCCATTAAACAACGACCAGCACATTACAACACAAAATGCCGTCCATTGTACATGACGGTCTATCACTTTCTACAAAGGCTAAAAGACAAGTCCCTCATAATGGAAGGCTGGGAACAAAATGGCCGCAATTACAGAATAGCTTTACAAAACAAACAATTACTGTAATGAATGTAATCAGTGGCAGGGGAGTACAGGTCCGTTTTTACAGAACACTCACCAAAAACAAACCCCACAAGTAGCACACAACCACCTACCCCATACAGCCCTTCAGGGGAAAGGGGCTTCATTCCACAGTACCACCCATTAGGGTGGCCATAAGATAACAGCAAAATACTTGGATAACAATACAATATCACAATTCTGTACATTTTACGATACAACAAGTATTTGATTCTGTGACTTATTTCTCACATATTAAAATGAAAAAGTCATAAGCAAAATAACACATGACTCATTCATCACACTTAAAGTTTCCCATTTAATTCCTTTCCACCATGCTGCGGACTTCAGAGGTAATAACGTATGTACCAAAACAAGTATTTATTTAATATTTATAAAATGTTAATTACCACCACATATTGGTACGTGGCTCTGCTGTTGATATGCTAAACAATACTACAATGTAACTAACATTTATAGATTTTTTTTTTTAAATCTCCCACCCATTACCAAGTAGTGTAGCAAATTCCAAATAACTAGAGAAACGTCTAAAGCACATTCATGTGTTTTTGTGCATCTTTCAGGTCTGGAAAAATACATAAACTTATGATCCAAAGACTTTGCATTAGTAACCTTGTCTCTTTCAACATATGCTTTGATTATATCCTTTCCCAGAGACGCAACACTATAAAAACCATGAATGAGCAGGCCTGGAGTGAAACTACAGTTACAACAATTAACACACTCCACTTATAGCTCTCACTGCTAGTTACATAGTTGGCTTTATGTTTTCTTATGGCATAAAAACTACAAGTAACTTCAATATTTCACCATGAACAAGGGGGGGGGGGTCCTGCTCAGACCACTATGAGAACAGCAAACAACTCAATACTGCTAGACTTTGATCATGTTCAAATGGTTTTTAATGCACTTATAAGCATGAATGTGTACAAAATAAATACATTTAAAAGTTTAAAAGAGAAGCAATTTTTTCCTTAAACTACACAAGCTAAAGTTTCTCTCCTGCATTCTTTAGCAGTTATCAATTACTCTATGAAAGAAAATTTTTTAAACGGACAAAATTTACAAAGTTAATGCAGTTCAGTATATGAAGTGGGTGGAGGCCATAGAAATGGTGCATTCCTGTTGTGCACACCTATTGTCAACATACAAGTCGTATGAACAATGCCCTATTCACAGTCCAAAGTATTCATCTGATGATTTGACTAATTGATTTGCCATCATATTCGCATTCCACATCAGTCTATCAAACAAATTCGTACCAATATGGCTGCTTCCAAACGAGCACTGATTTAGACAACACTTTGAGGAGGTGGTCCTAACAGGACAGTAGTGCTTGGGACAACATTGGGTCAAAACTTCAAAAGCGACTCACCAAGGCTCCAGAAATAGCCTACTCATATAAATGCAACGTTTCTTCATCAAACCTAAAGCATGAGAGTATGAGTATGTATGTATGAGCAGAGGCCTGCCATACGCTCATGCACAGCAACATGCTGGCGCTGAGCACTTCCTCCCTATAGTCTCTCCCAAGCAGTTAGGAATACTTTAACTCAAGATTATCAGGCCCAACTTCATGTTACATATAGACAAGCAGTCTGTTTTTTTCCCTTTTTAAAACAATGGTCACACTTCAAAAGAAACTATTTTTCCTTCCACTTCTGGCTACTTATATAAGGACCCACGTAACCATACACATGGGGTGTGCACAATAGGGAAAGTCCTGTTCCTATAGCCCCCACCCCCTCCCCATACTGAACTGCATTACCCATGCAAAGCACACGTTGTCCATTTGAGCCTTTTCGTTGATTAATAACCGAGTTATCGATTCAGTTGTCTATGCCACTTTAAAAAAACGGAAAAAAAAAATTAAAAAGTTCGTGCTGTACTTTAGAAACGCTCGAGATTTAAAGCACGCTGGTGTGAATGGCACACCAGATCATTGTTAAAATAACATTCACACGCATATACTACATTCTGTTAAACTGTAGATAGTACAACGTTTTTATGGTCGTTTTAATTCAAATTTTGGCACGAGACTCAAGTAATAAACACTGCGTAAGAAAATTACGCATAGAGAACAGTGAGAACTTCAGCTTTATTAAAATGTAAGCTAAAATAGGTTCTAGCTTTTTCTTTCTACCTTGTACGAGGAATTTGAAATAAAAGGGACGCAAACACACCCCGTGGCAGTGGTCAGCAAAGGGATATTTCGAAACAGGGGATCACTTATAAAAAAGACGGAAAAAATAAAGATCCGTGTCTTGGTTAGAAGATAGGAGTTTTGTGGCGTACATGGATCCAATAGAACCTGTTACTAGCGCTACGCTCGCTACTGGTGTTACTACTACTACTACTACTACTACTACTACTAATAGTAGTAGTAGTAGTAACATCAGCATTTCTATTAATCACTACTTAATTTTTAGCTCTCAACATAGAATCAACAACAATATACGGCTTCATAAAACGTCCACGTGGCCTGTTCATGTAGGAGCCCCTTCAAACTGGCGCACTGGCCAGTGGGCTGCGTTGTGCGCCATTTTCTCAATTGCTGACGTTGGATTACTCTTTACCATGATGGCGACCACGTGTCACTCAAATCTGAACTACTAGCCTATTTTTCAGCACCTTTCTCTCTAAATATTGACGTTTTGTTAGCAAATAATGGCAAAGGACGCTTTAGGAAACAACGGAGCCTTCTAGAAATGCATAACACAGAGTAATCACCGTCAGTGAAATGGCTGGGAGGCGGAGAACGTTTATAAATCGGGTTTACGAATTTATCCCCTGGTCGTGGATTAAAAAATCGTGTATGATTTGGTCTCCTTTAACTCCCTAAACATGACGGTTAGTAAAATAGGTTATTAAATAAGGCGTAACAAACAAAAGTGGCCAAACGTGCATTGGGTTACGTTTTGGGTTTAAGCTCTACCTGCTCAGAGGCAGCTATTTTACTATTATACTATTATTGTTTTTGTGAACACACACTTTGTGCAAAGTATATGCACTATAGTGTAAAACCTTCAGTTTTTTTTTTTTTTGCTTACAAGGTCTATATGCAAAATATATATATATAACCGTAAATTTGTGTAAGGCTTCCTATTCATGTGATAAGGGAATCAATCTTTTGAATGCTGATTTTCAAACGGGTCGAGAATGGGGTGAGAAAAGGTGGGCAGGGTGGAGCGAGAGCGCGATTTTTTTTTTAAACCCAGGCTGTTAGACAACTGGAACATTCTCTCGCTTTCTCATCTGAACTCACTGGGAGAGAAAAAAAATAATTAGAATAAATGAAAATCAGCACAATTTTAGACGAAACGAGCAAATTCTAACAAGTCTTGGACGTAGGCCTTTCCAAAACGCCCTGGCCAGATTCGCTACAATTCCTCCAGTACACGTTTAAACGTAAAAACTCGACCAGTAAACACAACATGCGTGTGTACAACGTTATGAAGGCATTATACGGCAGCAATTTATGCATTTTTACTATTTGCCAGCGTCGATTAGCTTTAAAAAAATACAAAGTATAAACGCACCCCTTTTAAAAGTGGCGTGTGTGAAACAACTTGTCCTGTGCAACAATTTATGTAACCGACGTAAATGCTACTTGTTTTAAAAACAACTGGACTTTTTCTAGAACGTTATTGGTCCATCGATCTCTCATGCACAGCAGCCTAGTGCTTATGGTTCATTCCAACAAAAGACCCATCGAGGCCTAGGCCTTACTTTAGGCCAAGGCCCTGCCTCCGTGCATGAAACAAGCTGTTTCAAGTCATGCCACTGCACCCACTGTGGAGTTGATTTTCATGTGTAACATGTAAAAGTAAATAAAACACAAAAGAATGATCGACATACACCAATGGAGCCACAACGGAGCAGAAAAACGTCACCCCGAAAGCACGTGATGCAGCACAGCCCTTTTGTCCACCGTCTTTAATTGCCACGCAATTTGCACCTCAACAGAGACTTATATCCAAAATAAAAAAGGGCTTTTTGAAAAAGCCACCAGCTCAAATTCAGCAGCAAAGAACCATTTTCCACAAAATACCCAAAGAGCAAAGTATCTAACCATGGCTGTACACAACATTTGGCCAAGTATTGAGGAGGAAGCCAAATAAATACCTTTGTTTCTTAGGGACTGAATGTTCGACCTCAATTCGTTTGCCGTGAAGTTCCACTTTACCTAAAAAAGGAGAAAAACAAAAATGTTTTCACCAAGCTAAATAAATAAATGAGGCCACTGATTCCATTCATTGACTTTCTAAGGTTCGTAGTGCAAGCATTAAATCTGTGGCCTATCTTAAACATAAGCTTTTTTTTCTCCAAAGCCCCCAAATAAGCTGTGTTCAGTGTGAATGATCTATATTTGTATAGCATTTAAAGAACTCGTGAAAGGGGGCCTACACATGGCCCTGATGTGGACTAAGGGGGGGAAAAAAGTTATACAATGATGATAAAGTGTTCTGTATAGTGGAGACCCCGACTACATTTCAAGTCCCTGCAACACTTTCAAGGTTCACTGAGCGGATGGGCTACAAAAAGCTCTTCTGGTCATTTGGATCATTGGAGTCATTCATCTACGTTTATTCACCTTTCTGTGTATAATAAGCCTATGATTTTTATAATCGGGTGATAGAATGGCGATCAATGAAATCCCCTTTTGCTGATGCGAATCAGTTTCAAGTCAAACATTCAACAGCATGGCGACCTTCGTGCTATATAGAGCACATCACATGCAACATATGTGGACAATTGTGGAGAGGCATTTTTGGAGAGGGAGGTGGGGGCAGAAGGTTAAATACAAAACCAAAAAAAAGGCTTGGAAGGAGTGCTACTATGCACACGGTGTTGATTTCATTGAGGCTTCTTTTTGGGTACAATACAGGCTACGAGAAACGTGTTGAAGCTTACTATGGTGGCCTATAAGCCAAAAGGGGGAGGGGTGAGGCTTGATACTATAGCAGAGCTCTGTAGGTTATACTGAACGTGAGGACAGGTTTCAGTAGCTCTCGCACGTTCAATGTATATTCATTTTAGTAGCAACTGTAAGTGGTGCCTTCATTGGTCTGTAGCTGTCAGAGAAGGCTGGGTAAAAAGTAAAGTGTTGGATGATGTGTATGAAACAGGCTTGGCAAGCCCAGCTGTGTAAAAGTTAACTATCTTTGCACGCCATTGTTCAAGCCTATTTTACAAAGCACTGTTTTAAGTGAAGATCCAGAACTGCACGATCCCCCCATAGAACCCACATACTTTCAAAAATTAATAGGAGTCACAATAAAATGGAATCTAGAGGCTAAACGTTAAAGACTTCATGGTGACTGAGAAAGAGTTGTTGTATGTGTTATATATGTTGTCTTGTGCCAGATGAGTGTGATTTTGGAATAAATGAATGCATGACTTACCCGAAAATGTTTCAATCGCTTTCATAGCCCATTGGTCGTCCGGGCAATCAACAAACGCATAGCCAGTTTTCATTAGAAACTGCCCAGAGTAAGGGATCTTGTAGTCTTCAAAGGTTTTAACCAAGTCCTCCGCGGTTACGTTTTCATTTAGATTTCCAATATATAGCTTGTTCATCGTGGAAGATTAAAAAAGGGTTTTGCTATTCCCCCCTCCAAAAACAAACAAAAACCCCCCAGAGAATTCAGGAAGGGAAATAAAACTTTGTTGAGAAACAAAGCTAACTAGAAATTCCAAAAGGAGAAAAAATAACGATGGTGATTGAGGACTGCTGCCAAAAACAAAAAAATACGAGTACGTACGCACACGCGTGATTTTTTCAAAACGTGTTGAGGGTGAAAACGAAAGAAATCGGAAAAATTGTCCACAGGCGTAATCCTGAATAATAAAAAATAAGGGGGAAAGTTCGGCTAAGAGAAAAAGCTTGCAGCCCTGCTGAAGTCCAGCGGAGAGGAGTGGAGAGGACAATCCGCGACTGTTTGAAAGCGATCCTTGGCGATTTCCCCCTGCACTATGTTGGTGAAAAAAAGCGGTTATCAGTCGGAGTTCATTTGATGGTGGCTATGGTGGAATAGTGGTAGAAGTATGGCGGGATCGGGAGAAAAAAAAATTCTCGCTCGCTCGCTCGCGCTCTCTCTCTCTCTCTCTCTCTCTTTCTTTCTCTCTCTCTCTCTCTCTCTCTCTCTCTGCCCCTCAACCTAAGAGCTGTACCCTGCACTGTCATACAGATCCTACTGCCTGGCGATGGCACCGCCTCTAAACCGACTCGAATTTAGTTTAAAAAAAATGTTTGCAAAGAGGAAACCACGTGGTCTCTCAGAGTAGCTAGAGAAGGGGCCGGTCCTCCTCGGTGTGTGTATGTAGCACAGCAGCAGAAGCAGCACATGGGTGTGCTAGGGAAGCGAGCCTTCTGTGCAATGCGCTTTGACTACCGTGCAACACCGGCTAAGACTGCGATCGATCACGCGCGCGCGCGCGCACACACACACACACACACACACACACACACATATATGCACACGCGTGGGCCCGGACGCACGCCCGCGTGTTGAATGTCACGCTGCCCGTTAAATGGACGTGGCCTGCTCCTGCATGTTTACACTTGCAGGCATGTTTCTGCTTCTACTGGGGCAAAAGTGACGTGTCTATGGGACACACATTCCCAAAAAAGGATCATATTGTGCAAAAATGTCACCTTTTTACAAATAAATCATTTAACCTATCACTCACCCATTGCAAACCCCCATGGGTCCCCCCTGTATGTTCCATCGAGCTATTGTGCAGCTATAGAGTGACAAGGAGAGATTGTGTTTGAATATTTTTTAAGTGCTTTGGCCATTCTGGGTGGCCTACTTGGTACAGTTTTGATCAATGCCCACTAACTAAAACACGACCCCTCCTAGACGTTGTATTTGATGGTTGCGTGAGCAGTCGAGGTACAATGTCCCACCATGGATGGGCCAACTTGTCACCCCAAAAATTACACTTTTCCGTGCATATAGGTGTGTATAGGAGCGTTTGTTGAGGTGCTTGCACTGGGCCTCAGTGAGGCACGCACAGGCTTGACAATCGAGTCAAAATGGAGGACTGTGAGAGCGCAGGGCCTGGTGCAGGCATGTCGCCTTTGCCAGCAGGAAGTGGGCGAAATCAACTGTTGCACAAGCCCCTCCATTCGAAGAAGCACTACCTGTACATTTTTCTTAACGTATGACTCTTCCTTCGAGCGCGTCCCCTGTTTGCTTAATTCTCTGAAACATTAGCCCCAAAGGGGCCGGGGCGCGCTCATGGCGAAGCGAGGAGTCAGTAAACACTAGTGCAACGGCTCGCTAGTGGTGAAGGGCTTGCAGATTGTACACGTGGCGGCAGCACCGACCTCGTTTTTTTTCCAGAAAATGGCTCCTCATAGGCTAACACTGAGCGGCCGAGGGGCTGATCGTGCAAGCGCAGGGGTCCTTGCCTGTTTTTTCCCTATACTTCAACCTTGTTTTCGTTGCATTGCAGTGGGGTCTGTCTGCCAGGCTGATTTCATCCCGGAGCAGCCCGTTAAAGTGAACCGGGCGCTTTAAGGGCTTCGGCGTGGGAAAGACGTTCAATACTTTCTCGTGGCGAAATGCATTAAAAAGCTCCAGTGCCCTTAATATGTTGTGCTTTCTGTCACGGCGAGTTTTTATTTAGGTTCCGAGTGGGAAGCCTAGCCCACCGAACCGAACTGAACCGTGATGTGTAAGGTATTTCAGATACCACTTCGTTCGGTGGTCCATTCTAGACTATACTTCCAGGTACACCCCATAGTTCTTAAACACACAAGCAAACAAAGTCTCAAGAGTAAAATATATTATATGTAAGCCTAAAGAAGTACAATAGCTGTAAATAGTAACACATAGAGCCCAAAGCCTGTACCTGAACTCCCTGTATGCACGTAGGGATCTATGTAATACTGTTTAGTCTAGAATGATATTATGAAAGCATATAAAGTTGCTCATTTCAGGTTGTTCACCTTGGATTTTAACTTTGGAAGGGTATTTCAAGAAATCTTGACTAGGACCTAGCTAGGAGATTGATCAATAGCACATCAAAGCCTGTGTATGGCTTATTTATGTCTCTTTCCCATGGTGTCATAATTTCTGGCAGCCGGAGAGCTACAACTTCCAAGCTTTAAAGAGGTCAGTGGTTTTATGGTCTCTCCTCTATATAAATGGAGCCATTGGTTTCATACAGTTTGGGAGTGGATGAGCCGGAGTAGTTGGGCTAGAGGGCAAAAGGTCAAATGCTGGACTGCAACACACCAGGAATAAAGTTGCAGTAATCAAACTTATGGAGAAAACTCAAAGGGATCTTATAGAATTTACAGACAAATACGCTTTGCTGTAATATCTAGTGTCAAAGATCAGGACATCAGTTGACCAGTGATCACTAAGTAAGTGGAGGCATCCAATGATTTACCTTCAATAACCATCAAAGGTGTTATGATAAAACACCTTTGTTTTGGTCTAGACATATCAAAGCTTGCGCTGGTTACCTTTTTGCTGACTAGAAACAGGAGCAACAGAAAACTCATGTCTTTATTACCTTGTTACATACTGTAGTGTTTCCATGCATGAGGTTGTTTAATCTTAGATATGCATAGTAATATTGAATAGATACGGATACATCTAAAATGTCTTCAAAATTATATTAATTTATTACCTAAATGGTATTCACACCACTACGAAGAATTTGATTCTGAGTCACTCTAATTAAAAGTTCTTCTGATTAAAATAAGATATAAGGTGATGTTTTGGAAGGCTGTGCTGAAAGCATTGGCATATCAATACAGCCTCCAGAGAGCCAAAGCAGAGCCCTTCTTAGCTTTAGCATTGTGACCTGACCACACACAGGGTTGGGGATGGCGAAAGAGGACAGGGAAGTGGGTGGGGTCATGGTTTTATTGAGAGGGACTACCGAGAGTTCTGTGCTACATACTATAGCGTAGATATTTCAGGTAAGTTTGTTTTGTTTTCTGCTTCTACTGAACTTGTCAAAAATATACCAGACTGCCTCTGCATAGGAGGGGGGAATTCTATGGTGTTACATACCTGTACATAAGCGTGTGTATA
>JBBJLS010000028.1:9673273-9691132 GCA_037577275.1 Bryconaethiops microstoma | reverse complement strand
CATTTCATCAACGAAACATTCATTTGATGCTGCGTTCTCTAGGAGGTCTAATTGGGGATATCCTTGTCAGAGTTCGGATTTCTTTCTCGTTTTCGTTCACCTTTATCTTCTATCTGAAGGGCTGCTCAGCTGTTTGTTATTTTAAACGAAAGGCTTCGATTCACGCGGGAATCGAAGTTTACGGTGGTGACGTCACAATCGCAGGGATTCCCCGTTGGCGCGAGGGCTGTCACGGAGATGACGCAACAATGGGCGGAATTCTCAGGTTAATAATCAGTAAAACATAGCGACCCAAATCACACACTATTTAAAAAATATCCCCAAACGGCCAAAGGCTTAACTTCGTGTTGTGATTTAAGCGATGATGTCATATGATGCCCCTAAAGTGACTGAGCGTCATCTAAGAGAATCGCAGGTGGAGACGTGGTTTATCACAGCGTGGAATCTGTTACAAATTATGAATTTATGTCATGTCTCAGGACTCAGGATAGGAAAGGCTTCATCACTTCTGTGAAATAATGATTGTGTGAAAGTGAAAAAACGACGACACAAATGTATAAAAAAAATAGTGCAAAAAAGGTGAAAAAAATATAAGTTAAGAAACCCATGTGAAACTTCTCAAAATATCAAACAGGTCACAAGTTGCCACTCCTGCAACCTAAATCAATCACAAACAAATAAATAATTTGTAACAAAATTACCTTTCACATAGATTGCCTTGAATCAATCAAGTAAATTTCCGTAATAAAATCAAACTTGTTCTGAGTGACTTAAAGCAAGTTTGATTTTATTAAGTAACTTAGCTTGATTGATTCAAGGCATGATTTCTTTAAGTTAACTTCTTGAAATGTATAGTCAAGTCTAGCTTTTTAAAAATACTCAAAAAATACAGATCAGTCAGAATGTTTGAGTATGTTTAATGAAGAACATTTTAGCAGCTAACTTTATCTCTTTAAACTCCAGTGTGAATGTGCCTCCCTTGTATTTAGTGTTATTTTTGCTCCACTTGAAGAATAATCTTGT
Organism: Bryconaethiops microstoma; assembly: GCA_037577275.1. Lineage (NCBI taxonomy): Eukaryota > Metazoa > Chordata > Actinopteri > Characiformes > Alestidae > Bryconaethiops > Bryconaethiops microstoma. The sequence goes on along the minus strand of JBBJLS010000028.1, from coordinate 9,690,109 downwards.
TTAAGTCAAAAGAGACCTGAGCTGAGCATGAAGCCTTAACTGGAGAGCTCTATTCTTGATGAGATGAGAACTGAGGAAAAGCGCATGTCAAAGTTGAGGTTTTGCTGTATTTGAAGTAATAATGTTAAAATATGTTATTGTAGGTGGCAGGACTTGTATTCATTTTATTGAAGAAAGCATAAGTCTGGTAGCAAAAGATCCACATTCGTTTTGAGGTCTGGACAAGAACACAGTTTCAATTAATTGGTGATCGAGTTAAGCGTTGGCTTCTAATGTAGGAATAGTTCTTCAGTTCTGTTCATAATGATTACAGTACTTATTGTAGATGCGCCAGGGTGTGATGCCATAGGCAAAAGATGACTTTATGGAGAGCACTTTCACATGTTCATGAATGTTTAAATGGTCTCTCATAAACTAGAGATTTACAAATCAATTACTGGAGCTTTAACTGTAAAATTCTGTTCAGTAGCAATTTCAAGCATGATTTAAAAATCATCCTTAAGCATTTGTTCATTGCTCACTGTGAAGCTGGAATGTCAAGAAGGGATTTTGGTTGATGCCACATGACTTAACAGGTACTTTATTTGTGTGCAATAATGAGAAATGTGTTCACTGTAGGAGTGGAAGGTGCATTTCTTCCTTATAGAGATGCACCTTCCTCAGAGTTTACTTCTAATCTCAACCCACCACTACTGAACCAGTTGATCTGCTTTTTCAGAAGTCCTTCATTTGTTAGAATGGGTTGAAGTGAGCTTGGGTTGGGATCAGGATGCGTTTCCAGCAGAAGGCTTGGTGACCACTGTTCCACAGTATAAATTAGAAGGTTTTATCATTAATATCTGAATTAATGAAAGAAGACATTTGAGATTAAAGAGAGTAAGACTGAAATTTATGTAATGTTTACCATTATTTTATGTTTGAATGTTTTCGTGCATGACTAAACTGCTATTTGCTGAAAAGATATGCTCACAGGTATCTTTTGTAAGAATTAGGTTAGTTTTTTTTAATGGTTAATTTTCCAAAAAAGTAAGAAAGTAACTAACCCCAAAATGTCATAACACATGTCAAAGGCCATTCCAGCAAATTAATTAACACCTCATTTAAATGGCACAATTTACTATCTAGCAAGCTAAACAGTAAGAATAACTGTTTATACTGTTATTAATCATAACGTCTGTATATTTTCTGTAGATTTCTTTGGTTTCACAGGTTATATACAATGGGAAAGTCCGTAAATAAATGCATTTCTGCCCTGGTTGCTGAGTGTAATATAAAGCATAAACGAATAATAGACTTATAGTTTATATAAATCAAATGATTTTCTTGTTAACAATAATAATACTAAAAACACTAACTTCTGTGTTGCACTGAAGGCCGAGTAGTAATGTTTATCTTTTGGAATGTTCAAGCAGACACTTCGAATTTGATAATTAGATTATTTCACTGTTCTTGGCAAATCTAGCAAATATTTCAAAGCCCCACAGTAACTCAAAGTGTCTGCTGAAACAGATAAAAACACAGAGAATGAACTAGGAACATGTTTGCTAATTCCTGGAATAAACTGGTGTGCATGAGAGAAAAAAAACTTCAATTTAATCTGTGCATAAAACATTTCGCTATGGTTTTGCATAGTGTCATATCATAATAAAGAAATACATAATTATGTAATGAACTGATGAGTGAAATGAACACAGAAACACCTTAAAAAAACAACTTAAAAATATGGCCTTTATTCCTGTGTTTAACCCTGATTTCATTTAAACATAAGCTTCATATGTCAAAGTAACATCATAAAATGATGTTTCAAAACTTAAAATGTTGGTCAGAAATATATTTAAAATGCCTAGGCAAACATACTGAAAATGTCTTCAGAACTCTTAACAAAGGAATCTTTAATTTGTAGAATTAAAATAAGGTTGTCAAACATCTTTATATTTACTGCTTCTACATACATCCAAACTAAGACAGATGGATAGATACATAAAGGAGTAAATTTATGTGAATAATAGGATATGTCATATAAAACCAAGTACTTTCCAGCGTTTGTAACTTGAGAACCAACCCTCAGACATTTTAAAAGCCCATTTACCTTAAACTTTATAATTATTATGCAGTGGCTACATTCTATCACATCTATCAGTCATGCCAAACACAAATGTATCTGACAGTGTTTAATTAGATTGCATTTAATAAGAAAAAAATCCACAAACTTTGAGCCAAGAAAAAAAAAATCAGTGTTGTTAGAATGCATCTTGTATTTGCAATGGATTCATACATCAGACTATTTACAGAATATGTTCTCATTTAGAAAACATGAGTACATTACACAAGGTCAAACCCACAACTGGACAATCGTCTCCTGGTACAGGGAGTGTTTAAAGAGTCACATGGCTTTCAAATCTGTACTTAATTCTTACACTGAGGGGAAGAAAACGCCATTTAGGATAAAAAGTATTGCCTGGTCATAAGCTGGGTGTTGCTTAATAATACAAAACCAGAGACATAATACAAACCACATACAAAACCACAGGGATTCCAGTACCATGGTCAGGCTTAGGGAGCATCAAACACATTATTTGTCCATTTTCTTCTTGTTTTTTTTTTTATCATGACCCATGAGATCCAACCCTCCGAGCATACATCATGGAGATGGATTTCCCTCCTCAGCCACACATTTCAGGTTTTCCTGAAGCTGTCAAATTTTTTTTCTATCTGCTCCCTCAATCTGAGCTATAGTAGCTCAGCAGCACCATCTGCTGGGCAACCTTTTTTGGATCCCTATTACAGTGTAGTACCCCCGACATTATACAGAAAAGGCACACAACCCTCAACCTGCTCTCTGCTTTTTAGGGCAAAAGAAATTCTTTCCTAAATAGCTCTTGGTTAGGAAAAAGTTTTAAATGGTGTAGAACCAACACATGATCTTTAAACAGAAAGGTGAACACACCAGCATGTCAGTTACAAAAATGAAAAACATCCACTGAAAGGGAATCCTTTCATATTGCTCCTAAAACCTTTCATTTTTAACAGCTTACATACCGTTTTCAGCGGCAGAGGGAGAATAATTGTTTCACACTTTGATTATAAATATTAATGACATCCCAGATGGGAGTCAGCCTCTTTTCACTGGAGATCTGTAGGAGATCCTGCTGTACAGTGCAACACAAGAGACTTCAGTTGCCTCATTAATTAAATTTTCTCACCAAAGCACACATTTCGGGGCAATAATGATAGAACAAATAGACAAGGATGCCACATAAAGGCTTTTTTTTCACTTCTTGTATCCATTGCGAAAGAAAGGAGAGCCCTTATGTTCTTATTCAACAACCGTATTTAATCAGGCTGAAACACCATGGACAATGTCCATTGACTATACAAACAAAACACTCATAGGAGAACTGTTCCCATAAGCGCAAATCAAGTTACTGGCCGAAGAGATCAATCACACCAGACCCATTCAGAAGCATTTAATGCACATTTAACATTAAAATAAAACTTATCTATGCACAATATTTAAGTATATACATTTGTATTATAGTTGCATCAGTTTCTCTTTTTCTTAGATCAAACAATTCATTATGAATTCATGTTGAAATTATGACTCAGTTCATAATATTCAAAATATTTTGTTTAATGACTGAATGAATGTGGAGATATGAATGTTAAGATTACTATCAAGACATTAGTGAAACAGAGGAGACTAACAAACCATTTGTGGGAGTGGCACAGGTGCACTAACTGTATGATGGACCTGTTTCGGGGTGAGGCGTCAGTAACTCTCAACCTACCTCTGTTTTGTGTGGCTGACCATCAGAAGACCAAAGTAAAGAGTAGGGGGCACAGAAACATGTGCGCTCCAAAAGGCAGAGTGTGTGCTGGCCTGCTCAGGAGCTTGCGTGTACATCAACACACATACACACAAACACTCGTACTTCAATCTTCTAGTCTCATTCCCACTACTGACAGGAGTTGTCTCTCAGAGAGAGAGAGAAGAGAGAGAGAAGAGAGAGAAGAGAGAGAGAAGAGAGAGAAGAGAGAGAGAGAAGAGAGAGAGATAGAGAGAGAGAGAGAGGAAGAGAAGAGAAGAGAAATAAAAAGAAACAGGGGGAAAGACTAACCCCTGTGCATCACAACCAGATACTAGAAATTCTCTCAAAGCTCTGTGTGTGTTGCTTACTTAAAAGCGTCCAGAGCAACAGGTAAAGAGAAGTGCTTTCTCTGACTCCCGCTGGGTGCCCATAGCGGGCACTCTATGGCTGGGAGCTGCCCTGACTGTCCGGGTCTGTTCCAGATGAGCTTGTGTCAGAGTCCGAGTCTCCATCATTGTCCTCCGGTGGGCACTTCTCCCGCAAACGCTTCTGCGTGGCACTGAGACGGGCAAGCAGCCCCTGATAGTCAAAACGGCCTCTCTTCTCTCCAAATGGATCCTGCAGAGAACAGAAAACTGTGTGGGTAAATAGGAGTTAAAATATTTACATTTGTCCAACACCAGGACACAAAGTCAATTAAAGGTAATAGGGTAACGGCTCTGACATACGACAGCTAATTCTAGTAATGAGTCAAGAAACAACAGGTTCCTCCAGGCATTTTTTGGATATAGCCAAAATGAAATATCATTTTATTATAATGAAGAGTTTTCTGCTATTTTAAGCTTGGCCTATGCAATTTGCTTTCTCCATGAAAATTAATTCCGTTCTTGGGTGTCCATGAAGGTTAGGGTTACAACAAATGGTGTAAACATCCCTTATTACTTAGATTCTCACCGGTCAGAGATTTAAGCTTATAATACTCACCTTCAAAGAAAGGCTAAATTGCATGTCAAGTTGCTCATCGTTATAAAATAGGTCATTATTTCCAGTGACCACTAATGTTACTATTATTTATTATTCTGGCATTAAGATTGTTCTTTTTGTATGACAAGCCAAGATTTCCTACTGAAGGCTTTTCCAAAAAGTAAATCCTGGTGAATCTCTAAGCTACATTAATACACAGAAAACTGCAATAAATCTCACGAGTGCTGAAAAAAGTGGTGTGTATTAAAACATGCATGTATTTAGCTCTCTGTCTCAAAATGTAGTTTCATTCAGTTAATGTCTAATCGTTGTTTTTTACAGAATGTTCCTGGTAACCACAGTTTACATTAAAATGTCCCAATTAGATTGTAAGTCACTTATACCTGCATGTTTTGTCCTTGTAGGTGCAGACGTTCTTTGCAAACTCCTTCATAGAAGTCATAGTACTCCAAGAAGGACTTTTCCATCACACTCCTAAAATAAAAGAAAACAAGGTCTTACTGCATGCTCTGAAAAGGGGTGAAACTCTTAATGTTTACACATTATTGCACGTCCTATTACATGACAAATTCAAGGGTCATGACCTTTGGTAACAGGATGTATGCTTATGTAACAGCAACAAGTGTCTGGACTATTAATTTCTGTGGTTTCATGTTATTCCAGTCATTCGACACAATTTCATTTGAGGCACCTCTGTTGCATTACAGCATTGAATCTGCTTAGCCATTGCACCACTACAATAACTCTGCAAATGACCCTAGCCTACGTCAAATGTGGTTTGAGAGGGTGCAGGGAAGTTTTGGTTACATACTTTACAGCAACAGTTTGGGCTATTTGGGGTACTACTGAATTCTAATCTTTAGTAAAGTGGCCCCTTACAGTCATGAGTGAACACACGACAGCACACAGTGTGAGCAATATGAAATTCTTTCTCTGCATTTGACCCTTTCACTAAGTGAACCAGTGGGCTGTCACAAACAGGTGGTGCCTGGGGAGTGTGTGTGGGGACGGTACCTTGATCAAGGGTACCTCAGTGGTGCCACTGCCTGCCCCAAAAATCTCAGCCTTCTGACTACTGTTCTAAACTAAAGATCCAAACTTTGGACTCTAAACATACATCTGGGGTAAGCGAAATTTGTGTAAATTTGATTTTTGGAAAATCGTTCCAGCGAATAAGTTGCCATCCATAAGGAATCCACAATGCAACCAGCTCTTTATGAAGTGTTTGCAAAAAGCAAAGCACAAACATGGCAGTTTGAGGTGGAAGGAATACACAAATGCAACCATGATTCACTTAGATTTCGGCATTAAGTCTTACTCACCACAAAGCCTCTGGACATGGCACCTTTCCTTCCAGCATGTCACAGACAGCTACACGCATGGTCTCATGGCGAATGCACTCATTATAGTTCTTGCTATCACCTGGGTGCCTTTCCTAATAAACAGAAACCATAAGTGCCTGAAGTTTAACATTCAGATCCAAACCAAGGAGTACTCAAATTCAAAACTCTGAAAAAAAAAATCTTAACAAATAAAACCATATTGGGAGAGTGTGAGGTGGAGAAAAAAAAAATATATAAATGCTGTCACGTAGTCTACTTGCCTAGGTGGTGGACCGTATCATTACACTCATTTCTCTCCTGTTTGCCAGCCTAAAACTGTCCAATTTAAGTTGTCTCTGCACCTAATAAAACTCCAATTAGTGGGAGATCTGGGAGTCCAATTGGTCCTATTAGAACATGCCAAGATGAATGACTGGTTAGCTATAGTTAGCTCTAAATATACATTATAAACACTATGTGCAAAAGTTTCCAGATACTGCCTCCAGTTTAGTGAATTCTGCTACTCTGACAGGTATTCTTTGATAGAATTACACACACAGTATATTAAAAAAATCATAAAATAGAAAGGAATCATTTTCTCTGGAGTGATAGGAGTTCTACTATATGTATTTGGGATCAGTTGGAGCAGTGTTTGAGATAGAGGACTAATGATCAAACACTAATACCTGACCTCACTGATTCTCTTGCAGCTGAATTCAATTAAATCCTTAAAGTATCTAGTGTACAGTAAAGCTCTCCCAGAAGGGTAGAGGCCATCACTGCTAATGCCCTTAATCAAGGAAAAAACATTGGACCCACATACGGCCGAAGTAAGTACTCACGAGTGTATGGTGTACCAAATCACTCACTTCGGAACAGCAAAATCAAAGGTTGTAAAAAACATTTTAAAAGGGAGATACCTGCTCAAAGCCTGGTTCATTGTGGTAAGGGTTCTCGGTCATCAGGGACTGTATGGAGATAAGGACTGAGGAGATGCTCTGAGCAGGGCTCCATGCCGGACCTGTCCATGTGCTAAAGGTCACAAACATAGCATAAATCATTCATGATTAAATCATGTTTTCTGGCATTCAAAGTCTGAGTTTGAGCCTTAAACTTAAAGGACAAAAGGTTTTTTTTTTGCCATTTTATACAGCCAGTATAGTTCATGTCAATGTATACTTAAAAAAAAAAAAATTCATTAGGTAAGCCCAAATCTTAAGAACATTTATCCAACTTAGATGCCAAACCCAGCCTTGGTTCACCAGTCTCAATTATGCCCCAATCACACAAAAAATCTTAATCCCCAGAGACAGCGCTACTTGATAAAGCCAATATTCCTTTTTTAATAACTAAACTTTAAAATGAACTATTTCCTGAGTTCTTCATCTAAACTGAGTATCTAAGCTATTCATACTCTCTAATATCTCACAGAAAGAAATACATGGCTAATAACATGAAACAACACAATGTGAATGTGTGATATCATAACCTGTAGCTAGACTTCCTGTGTTGCATGTTTTGGTTTAATTCACTGTCACCCTGCAATATCCAGTCAGCTTTTCCTGCTGATCTTAGCTACAGGGGTGACTAGGTTCAGGCTACTGGGCTTTCCTAGTTCTACATCTTTTCTGTGTTTAAAAAAAATACATTCACATTTTATAAGTGAAGCGAAATTGACCATTCTGTCATACGTGAACACACCACAGCACACAGTGTGAACAGCATGAAAATCTTCCTCTGCATTTAACCCATTCACCAAGTGAAGCAGCGGGCAGCCAGGAACACAGCGCCCAGGGAGCATTGTGTGGGGACGGAACCTTGCTCAAGGTACATCAGAGGTGCTTAGCAGTCTTGGGAATTGAGCCCACAACTTCAAGGAGTCCATGAGACACAGTTGCACACACAACTTAAAATACATTGTTGAGCTAAGTCCTTATCGCTGACAGGCTTCATGTTATCATGTTAGCTAAGAGGTTCTGGCAGAATTACCAGTTTGGATAATACAGATAGGAGCGATGTATGACAGATTTGGACGGATTGGTTTTAAATCTCCAGATAATTACATTTGGTAAGTCTAGAAATGAAAGTATTTTCCTGGGCACTGCTTATTAATAATTTACTCATATTACCAATTTACATTAAAACAGATTTACTGCTATTCACCTTTATGTGGGCTGGTCATGGAACCTATAGCAGTACAGGGTTACGACACAAATCCGTTCCTACGACAGTTATGTTATTCGAATTTTGGTGTTAATCGAAACACACCCTATAACATAAAAACATAACTAAGCCACAGGAAAAGGAAAATGACATGAATATACTGTACAGTGTACTGTACTAACAGAAAAATATGACAAAAAAGGAGTAAAAACATGTGCTTTTAACAGTCCAAAATGGCGTAGGTAAGCGTACTGGGGGAACTACCTCACTCATACGCCACGTTACTGCGTATACTGTGTATTCTTCCGCCGCACACAACCAAACTAGTTAGGTTATAAGTTTTCCCTTTGCCCTACGACAAGATGGCGCTGGTGCGTGGCAACGTCTTAGGTGTTTTCTCCTCTGCTGAGTGTGTGTTTGTTATGTTCGTGTTGCTACCAGTGTTTGGTCTAGCTCATGCAGTTTTTACGTTTGAGCGGGAAACGCTGCTAAATATTCGGGCCATGGCTGTTTACACAGTCAATTCGAGCCTTGGGTCTGACGTCTCCAGTGATTATGAGTTACCTGTGCTGAAGTTAGAAGTCCCCTCGGACATTTGTCACTTTCACTGCTGTGGACGTCCTTCTTCTAGGAGGAAATTACGACTCTAGGAGGAAATGCAGTAAAAGAGCGGTGTTCTTCTCCGATTTAAAAGATGTTTTACTCTGGAGCTGCGATTGCTCAGCAGATGGAGGATGAAGTTTTCTCACGTAGCTGATACGCTACGGAACTGTGGGTGGGTCTTTGCACAGCGATCTCTGGAGGACTGGTATGTCCGACTGTTTCCTCTTTCAGGCGTACCTCTGCAAGTGCATCCAGTGAAACCCTTGTCATTCAACTGTCCACGTCTGACGGGTCGAGGTGGCGGTATGGGGTTTAAGATCTTTTTTAAATGTTCCCCCGTGCATGGGCACTTCTTCAAGTTTTGAAATGTTTGCTTTTAAACTGTGTAGACAAATACAAATTTTATGTATTTTGGTGCATCAGTCCCCTACAGCACGTTGTGGCTTTTTATCAGAATTTTCTGACTTATCGGCTATTGTACTTGATTATGAAAAGGTGCTGCTGGTTGGGGATTTTAATATTCATGTAGATGTGTGCTCTGATAGTTTTACTACAGAGTTTTTAAATATTGTGGAATCTTTTAATTTTTTGCAACATGTCTCTGAACCTACACATAAGCATGGTCATACACTGGATTTGGTTTTGACTTTGGGTCTGTCTATAAATTCTCTGTGTTTAGAAAAACTAACAGACCATAAAGGTGTAATTTTTGAGTGAGCAGATGAGACTCCACAGTCCGAGTCTAAGACCAATAGTGGGTCTCGGATTTTCAATGATGAGTCAGTAGAAATGTTTTCAACTATTTTTACTGGTTTGAAATCACAGCTTGTCCAGTATTCAGATGTTAATGATTTAGTCTGCAGTTTTAATAGTTTATGTGCAGAAATACTGGATGGTTAAAGAGTAATATTTTGGAGATAAAAAGAAAATATAGACAAGCTGAACAGAGGTGGAGTAAGTCTAAACTGCAGGTTAACTATTTGTACATGAAATATTTGCTACTGTTGTATAATGGTAGGGTGAGGGAGGCTAGAGCTTTATATTTTAGAAATTTAATTGGTGCAAATAAGCATAAGCCCAAGTTTTTATTCTCTACTATTGATGTATTGGTAAATGGTATCAAGTCTAGTTATTCTGTTTTAAATGTTTTGATTGTGATTTATTTGCAAAGCATTTTATCTATAAGGTTACAGACATTAAAAGTAATAATCCACGTCCTGCCTCAATGATGGAAATTTTACCCCCACATATGTCAAGGAAGGTTTTAAACCATATCATTAGAAGAGTTAAGGGTGGTTGATCAGTGTTTAAAACTCTCATCTGCCCCCCCATGACGTTCTTCCTGCTAACTTTTTCAAAAAATCTTGAGTCAATGACTCCTTCGGTTCAAGAAATCGTTAATTTGTTGCTTTCCTCTGGCTGTGTTCCGGACTGCTTTAAGATGGCTAGTGTCCAGCCGCTTCTTAAGAAACCTGGTCTGGACCCTAAGGTTTGCAATAATTTCAGACCTATTTCAAAATTGCCCTTTATGTCCAAGATTTTGGAAAATGTTTTCTCTGAGCAACTCCTGCAGGCCTTGGAGGCAAATAATATTTTTGAAAAATTCCAGTCCAGTTTTCGTAAGAAACATAGCATCGAGACTGCTCTTCTAAGAATTTTAAATGATCTTCTGATGTGTGCTGATGCAGGACAAATTTCTGTCCTAGTATTGCTTGATTTAACTGCAGCTTTTGGACTATGCTATATTGATAGATAGACTGGGAAAGTGAGTTGGGTTATCAGTTGTAGCACTGAGTTGCTTTGTGTCCTATTTATCAAATCTGAAATTTTCTGTGTCAACTGTAGATAATTGTTCTGGAGTCCATGATCTTACCAGTGGGGTATCTCAAGGGTCTATTCTTGGTCCAATTTTATTTTCTTTGTATATGCTGCCAAGTCTCGGTTAAACAGAGAAAGTCAAACTCATGGTCAGTGAGGAGGTCCTGGATTAGAGCTCCCTTGCTCATGAGTAAACTGATATTGAGTAGTCCAAAGTTGACAGCAGTAATATTGCAGTTAGCTGGAATGTTGGCCGACCGGGCTAGGCTGGCTAGCACACTGTGGTCAACAACTTGAACAGTGTTACATCGTGGGCGACGAGAGGTGGACCAAGTAGACTTTATTGTTGAGGGAGTGTCCTGATTAAACAACCCAGCGGGACCCACGGTGGATGCATCTCCGGCAAGGCTGGAAAATGATGTCTGGATGAAGGTGTAGTGCAACCAGCATAGGCGTAGGCAGTTGGAAGCGCAGCCGAAGAAGCTCTGCAGTGGAGTATTGAAGCAAACCCGTCGCGGGTTGGTAGACAAGCGACAGGAGAGACCAGACAATCACAGTCCTGATGTATATCATAACAGTCCACATTGTAGCCAAGGAATCAGGCAGCTTGGGCATCAGGGTGAGGAGAAGGTGAAGCTGGATAGCAGAATTACCCGGAGCAGGATTACCCGTAAGATAGTAGTAGTTCATACAAACCTTCACAAGGGTGCCAGCTCAGTTACCTATTCGGCTAACAATCAAAATAAGAACATTACACTATCCATAAAATCAGCTTTAAAAAGTTTAAAGTTACTGGCGAGCGGTGGCAGCAAGTTCGCTCAACTGGAAGTGAGTTTTTTTTGGAAACAGTCAACTGGACTGAGATCTAGGTAATTTGAAGGGGAATCCAAAACCTTGAACTCTTTGACATGTTCCCTAAACTAATCCTGAACAATTCTGTAGTGTAATGGGATATATTATCCTACTGGAAGAGGCTACTGCCATTAGGGGCCAATGCCAGGGGCCAATGCCAGGGCCCAAGGTTTCCCAGTAGAACACTGCCCAGAGCATCACACTGCCTCTGTCAGCTTGCCTTCTTCCCTTAGTGCATCCTAATGCCAAATCTTCACAAGGTAAGCGTCACACACAACCAGATGTTTGCAAGATTTAAAAGAAAACATGACTTCCTAAGACAGAGGACAGCGTAGGTGTTCTGACTGGTCTGCAGCTAAAATCATGAGTTCTTTATCAAAAAGTCATCAAATCAAAACAAAACAGGAAAAGGCTAATGTAGCAACATTACTTTGCAAGGCGGCAAGAGACACTTACCCAAGAATGCTGAGACACACTTTGCCATTCCGGTAAAAGTTAGGGTTGAAGCGCACTGTGTTGTGCCCAGTAGTGATGAGTTTAACCCGTGGGGGGTGAATGGGGTAGTCAGGTGGACAGCGAAACAAAAAGAGGAAGAAGCCACCCTCATATGGTGTGTCAAAAGGACCTGTGATGAGGGCATGAATCTATGGGGGGAGACACAGGATTGTGGCACAGTGACCAACTGAGACACTTTGCTGAAATTAATGTTGACATAGTATTAGCAGTAACAGTGTCAGTGATAATTTAATTTTTAGGTAACAATATGGTGCTATCAAGACAAATCTTTAAGTGCAATATCTACCAACATAATACCTCTGGTGAAATGATTTCAATGTGTAGCACTGCAAAAAATTTTCAGTATATTAAACAACTAAAGTGTCTAAAGTGTCATTTTTCCACACAGTCTCATCCATTTTCCACAAACATGTTTGTTTCAGGAATGCATTTAATAGGTGCTGGAGAACAAAAGTATGAACAAAGCCTTGTGTTTTCCATGCTCAGATAAGCTCATATTAAGTCGATTACAAAGGAAATTCATGATGTCCAGATTAAAACCTAATTTTAGGCTCATTTTCAACCTGATATGCTAGCGTCATTTAGCTCCACACAGATTATGATTTGAAAAATCTGTTTTCTTTTTTTTTTAAAAAGATTATTATTTCCAATATTAAGGTCCACCCCACGCACACACAAGGCCAAGTGGGTTGAAGTTCATATCTGGACTCTGATGATTTATCTGAACCTGTAAATGCTGATGCTTATAAATCAGATACACAAAACTTTTGCGTATGTTTTTTTTACAGGCTGTCTTGCTTATTCTGGGCATTTATGAAGCCACCTGACATCAGAACTTTATACCCAAGTATGACTTTACATCATTTCACATGGATATTGGGAACATTGCTTATACTGACAGTCTTTAGGGAGAACAAATGTAAGCAAATCTGAGTCTTTCACACAAGCTTTAGTTTCATCTTAAAAACTAGAAAATGAGCATCAAAGTTAATGACAGCTTTCACTAACCTTACGTGTTTTCAGTTGTCCACATTGTATGATTAGTATTTGTGAACAATTGTACTCTTACTGTCCAGCCAGTTCAACACGTACAAAGTCATTCTGCCTATAACAAATATGAATATAATTCACTTAAAACGTTTTTATTTGATGCTTACCTTGGTCATATCGTGAGGATCAGGAACCACAAACATCCCAGGGGGAGGTTCTTTATAGATGGACATAATGTCTCTGTGTGTGGAGGGAAAAAAAAAAACAGACTGGTTTAAAACAAAATGAGGGTGAAAGGAAAGAGTACAGGAAAAAACAAGGTAATATTTCTGGTCACTGTGTTCTGTGCCAAGATATAAAAATATAAGGCTTCATTAATTGCACCACAATAGCCCATGGGAGCAATCCAAGTTCAACACTGCAGCGCAAAGCTCTAACAGGGAAGCCATGTGCCATATACATTCTGAGGTGGCCAACAATGTGTTACAAGCTGCTTTGAAAGTGTGACTGGTCTGTGCAGGCTTTTTCCTTCCCATCCATATTGCTGATACTGCAGGGTAATATTTTCAAATAAAGAAAAACTCCTGCACAATAGTCTTCAGCCTACTGTAAATGATAGATATTCCATATTGACTTAATAACCAACAGTCAAGCGTCACAGAATGCATAGAATAATACTTGCATGTTCTTACCTATAAATCCCATAGAACACCCCTAAAGGCGCAGCAGAGAATAATATTTGTTTTCTTTGATGTTTATTAACACATTTACTGCCCCGAAGTGAATCATGTTTATTTGAGCATTGACTGGTTGGAAGCTACTATGCATCGACAACTGTGAAGTAAGATAGCTAATCAGGCCTCATACGGAGACTGCTATAAGAAATGCACATGACACTTTTAACTATCCTATAATCACTGCTCCTACACTTTCCAAGAACTGCATTAAAAACATGCTGTTAATAAATTGTAAAAAACTGCTTTACCTCAGAATACACTACCTGCCCGTTTTTGTACTTCGCAATTTTTTGCTTAGATGCTGCAATATAATGTTGCGGCAGTTTTTGACTCTGCATTTTGTCTTTGTTTTACACTATTTGCTTCAGAGAACGCTATTTCAACCCTCTGTGTACTTGTGTATGTGGCTGGGCTGACAATAAACTCTCTTGAATCTTGAATATTTAGAACATGCTCCACCACACTGCTGCCCTCTCAACCTAGGACCTTTAGTTCAAAAACCTATTCACAAACCCCCCCCCCCACTAAAATTCAGTCATTATAGTTTGTACATCAGAATCAGAAAACTTTATTAACCCTGGAGGAAATTGCTTTTATATACATATTTACACATCTGTATATTAAAGAAGATTACAGCAATTTTTAAAAATTCAACTGACGTTTTTCAAAATTCAACTCACAATTGTGGTGACAACAAAGACGGGTCACAATGCCTTTAATGCTAATCTTTTTTTAAAATTAAAAAAAAAAAAAAAGCTACCAAAACGACCAGTAACTTTGAACATGAGTTTAACCTGTTATGCTGATAACAGTAAAACAGTGGTAAATTTGGGAAAAAAAGACATTAGTCTTACAATCCCCTCTATCTTTTTAATTGATAAAATATCTTCTCTGAATGGAAAAATATACCCTCTATCTCTAAGGAGATAGATCCAATTCTAAGAATGAATTAAAAAAACTATATCTCAAAAAGTACTGTAAAATGTATTTGTGTATTTATTTCATGTAACGTTCTAGTGTAGAATATTTGGGCCATTAAAGCAAACTGGACTGCAAGTCATACTCCTGGCAGTGTTGTACTTGTTCTAAAACGTATATTATGAACCTTAGAGCAGTTGATTATACACATTTTCCCTGCTGTGAGACCATCCTATCTGTGAAAGCACCCTAACCAGAGGAGATCCCTCTGCAGCAGTGGTTTTTGCTATGTTGTGCTTATGAGTCATGTAGACAAACTCCTTGTAGATGAAAGCACTGGTGAATAAAAGTGGGCTGGATGTTGCCAGTTTGGATGCCGCAGTTTAAGAGTTGCGAAATCTCCCCAGAAACTCGTGCGCCATATCTTTCTGGCTCAGATAGCTAAACTAGCCCTAGCTGCAACAACTGTGTATGTTAGTTTGCTTCAGAAGCCTTTTCTCCGAGTTCATTAACCATTGGCGTCATATGTCTGGTTTAAGATTAGTTCCTCACAGTGTAAACGTATGGCAGAGCTAACGGACTAGCAAGGCTAACTTTAGCCCATGAAGGAAAGTTGTGTTTATCTTAACACTTAACTGAATTATAATGCTACAAAGCATCTCAAGGAAACCTCCATGGACCTTTTTTAACCCTCTACCTTTTTATCCGGAGAATGCACTGCTGCGACGCTTTCTCATTGTCCCAGTCGGTGCTGAGTGTGGGGTCCCAGGACGTGGCGTGAATCTGGGACAGGAGGCCCGCTCCGGCTAGACTCGGAGGGGCCCCGTGGACCCCGGGGACCCCCAAGCCGATGCTGGGCGGCAGGGGTGGGGGAAGGGCGGCAGGGCCCGAGAGGCTGGAGTTCACAGCTTGGCTGAGGACGGCCACACTCTCCATGACCGAGGTGATGTTGTGTGCTATGGCAGGAGACACCGCGGCCAGGCCGGTCTCTGCAGCGGCGGCAGGAGGAGGGGAGGCCGGGTTGGCTCCGCTGGCCGTGTGCCCTGGCAGAGAGTGCCCCAAACTCGCTGACAGCTGGGCTCCGCTGCCCTGACTGGTCCCCACTGCTCCGTTGGGTCCTTCTCCAACGCTGTCCGCCATCTCTAGCCTCAGTGACAGACCCAAAGATCCGCCTGGGGCTTTAGTTTCTCTCTTCGGCCGCCGGTGTGTGGGTCTCTTGGCCTGATCTACTAAAAGCTACAGTGCTGCGGGACGGAGAGACACGACTCCATCGTCCGTAGCTCTCTTCCTAGTCTGAAACATACCGTGTTTTTGATTTCTTTTCTTGCAAATGACTTAATGCTAACCGACCAAGCAGATAATGAAACGTAAAAAAATCACATACAAGCAGAAACGCAGCCCTTTCCAACCGTCGTTTCCACCTCCGCTTTGATGAGTGTTTTCATTACCGTGTTATTTCTCTCAGCTACTTCCTTCTACAGCGAAGGAGAAAAAACACAACGCCCTCTAAAGGCACCACTCCTAAAAACGAAACTGAAGTTGAAGTGCAGAAACTTACGTTATTAAGTACACTATACAGACAAAATTATTGGGACCGCTGACCATTACACCTACAGGGACTTTAATGACATTTTATTCAAATACTTTAATATGGAGTGGGTCCCCCCTTTGCAACAGTCTTCTTGGAAGGCTTTCCACAAAATTCTGGAGTGTTTCTGTGGAAACTTGTTCCTATTAATTCTGTAGAGCAGGGGTCTCAAACTCAAATTGGCCAAGGGCCACTGATGACATTGTCAAGTCATAGAAGGGCCATGCCAACACTCAAGTAAAGAACTCAAGTAAAGGTGTAATATTTCTGGACATTTATTTGAATTAATACTTCCTTCTATATTTAACAAAAACAAATGCAAACAGCAGTATATGCGTTTTTATATATATTTCTACTTAACATTTAGTGGAGTTTTTTTATTGCTTTGACACTAAATGAAAATAACCAACTTGGCAAAATGGACTGAAATGAAAAAAAAAAAAAGAAATCCCTGGGCACATATGTAGCTACTGTTCTACTTCTGCCCAGACACCTGACAACGCTTCTGCTCACACAGTCGAGCTACATTTGGCCTG
>JBBJLS010000028.1:9644436-9673173 GCA_037577275.1 Bryconaethiops microstoma | reverse complement strand
ATTATATTTATTTGTACATGTATCTACATAATATATATTTATATATAGTGTAAAAATATTCACATCATGAATTTAACAATAGAAGGAGGAGGTCTGGTCTGACTGGTCATGTTTTCTTTATCATGTGGACGGCCAGGTGTGTGTGTGTGTCAGGAAGTCGCACCAGGATGCCCTATGGGAAGAAAGTGAGGTGGTGGAAGCAGTGTGATGCGCTGGGTGATGTTCTGCTGAAACCGTGGTTCCCGTATAAATGTGGGTGTTACTTTGAAACGAACCTCCCACCTAAACCTTGTTTCAGACCAAGTTCATCCCTTCATGCTGAAGGTGTTTCCTAATGTCAATTTCCTCTTTCAGCAGGATAACGTGTCCTACCTCCCTGTAAACACTATTCCGGAACAGTTTAAGGAACATCAAGAGTTTGTGTGTGTGTGTCTGTGTAAGAACAGGTTTCCATGATTAGAAAAAATGGCCACTTTCAAAATAATACAGTTTAGCAAGAGTTAGTTTTTCCCTTGTGTATCTGGTTGGTTGAGTGCTGTGACATTTTATCTAGCTATTTTGCACCAGAGTGAGAGAGAGAGAGAGAGAGAAAGAAAGAGAGACAGAGAGAGAGAGAGGTAACAGAAATATAACACTCCATCGCCACAAAAGTATTAAACATCAAAAGATGAACAATTTAATCTCAAGAATGGCCTTTTTCTGCCTAGAACCTGAAGCACTGAAGGTCCTCTTCAGAGCCCATAAAAAGCCCTACAAACAGGAGATGATCTGTAGATCCTATAATAACACACAGCACAAAGAGGCTGTAATGTACCACAGCGAACACCAGGTGGCACCAGAGTCTCACAGCTTTGACCTATGACCTCATTCCATGTTTTTGCCGCCCTACAGATGAATGTCATATCTCAGATCTTTGTGAGTGTAAGGCAGTGCTGGACTGGCCATTGGGCATTTGCCCAGTGGGCCAATGGTAATTTTGCGCCGGCTAGGTAATTTTGGGCTGGCGCGGAATCCTGTCAGCTCCCCCTCACCAAGCGAGAGGGGCCCCGGGGCAGAATCCCGTCAGCAGCACCCCCCCAGCCTGGTGGGCCGGTGTAGGCTCAAAATGCCCAGGCCGATTTTTTGTCCCAGTCCAGCCCTGGTGTAAGGAGTCCTGGATCAGTGAGCTAAACCTGCCCTATATCACAGCGAGTGTCTCCTCTATTCATCCTGCATGTGTGACTAGGTGGTGCTTTAATGTAGACTTGAACCTGGAGATATTAGGGAAATAAAGTATTATGAGTTACAGTGATCCAGTTGGAGGGGGATTAGGTGGGGGACTCCTGAAGAGATTCAAGATTCAAGATTCAAAACGTTTGTCATTTGTGCAGTAGAAAAGTGCATTTCTCTGTGCAATGAAATTCTTTCTTTGCTGTCCACACAATGCCGAGGTTTAGAGTTAAGAGTTTTATAAAAAGTTAGTAAAAACTTTGAAGTGTAATATGCAGATGTAAGAAATATTAACTGTGCATTTGCAAATTGAAGAAAAAATGTACAAAGGAGCTTAATGTGCAAAAATTACAATCTGAGGTAGATGGAGATGTGCAAAAAAAGATGTGCAAAAAGAGATGTGCAAAAGAGCTTAATGTGCAAATTATAGTATGAGGTAAATGAAGGAGATGTGCAAGGGAGCTTAATGTGCAAAAATTACAGTATGAGGTAGGTAATGTCCAATAATTACTCCTGTCAGCTGTTAAGGAGTCTGATGGCAGTGGGGAAGTAGTTGTTGAATCAGGAGGTTCTAGATTTCACACTTGTGAATCTTCATCCTGCCGGCAAAAGTGTGAACAGTCTGTGTTGGTGGTGTGTGGGGTCTTTGAGAATGGAGGCAGCTCTCCTCTGGACTCTGCGGTGGTAGATGCTCTGCAGAGAGGGCAACAGAGTCCTGATTATCTTTTCCGCAGTCATTACCACTCTCTGCAGGAGTTTGCGGTCCATAGCAGTAGTGCTGCTGTACCACGCAGTGATGCAGCTGGTCAATGTGCTCTTCACAATTCAGCTGTAGAAGTTGCTGAGGATCTTGGCTGACATACCGAACTTCCTCAGCCTCCTCAGGAAGTACAGCTGCTGTTGAGCCTTCCTGACCAGCTCTTCTTCATCAATTTCACTATCATCTCCTTTGTCTTGTCTGTGTTGAGGGTGAGGTTGTTGTCCTCACACCATTACACCAGGCCAGCCACCTCTCTCCTGTTGGCCGCTTCGTCCCCTCCAGTGATACGACGATCACTGGGGTGTCATCCACGAACTTCAGGATGATGTTGTCTTTGTGGGAGGCTACGCAGTCATGGGTGAACAGGGTGTAGAGGATGAAGCTGAGTACACAACCCTGTGGGATGCCAGCATTTGCGGTGATGCTGGCTGAAGTCCTGTTAACAATCCTGACACACTGAGGCCTGCCAGTCAAAAAGTCCAGGAGCCAGTCACAGAGGGTGGGGTGCAGTCCAAGTGTGGTCAGTTTGTGGGAGAGTTTGTGGGGGATGACTGTGTTGAAGGCGGAGCTGTAATCAACAAAGAGCATCCTGATGTACGAGTCTTTGTTTTCCAGGTGGAAGAGGGGATAGTGAGGCGCAACAGCGATGGCGTCTGATGTAGACCTCTTGGGCTGGTAGGCATACAGCAGGGGGTCCAGAGTGTCTAGGATGTTGCTCGCACCAATCTCTCAAAACACTAAGCGATGATTGGAGTGAGTGCTACTGGTCTGTAGTCGTTCAGGCTGGTGGCTGGGCTTTTCTTCGGGAGGGGGACAATGGTTGTTGAAGCAGGTAGGAACGGCTCTCTGGCTGAGGGAAAGTTTGAAGATGGAGGTGAGGACATCAGCCAGCTCATTGGCACATGGTTTAAGGGCCCATCCAGGGATGTTGTATGGTCCTGCTGCCTTGCGGGGGTTGATCTTCCTCAGTGCTTTTTGCACCTGGTCTATTGAAACCACTGGCAGTGGGGAGGGTGGTCTGGTGGCATGGGGATCTGGAAGATCTGGGGGTCTGGAAGAACTGGAAGGTCTGGGAGTTCTGGGAGGTCTGGGAGGTCTGGGAGGGTGTAGAATGTGTTGAGATCATCCATCAGGCTGCCTGCTGTGCTGAAGGTGCTGGTTGTGCTGGTGATGGCCCTATACACTGTGATGTGCTGCAGGCCTTGCCACATCTACCCAGGGTCAGCAGAAAAATAGAAGCCATCCAGCTTCTCTCTGTACTGCCTCTTGGCCGCTGTGATGGCTTTCCTCAGTCCATACTTTGCAGCCTTGTATTCCATCTCATTGCCTGATCTGAATGCAAGAGGGCAAGTGTGCAGCATGTGTCGTACCTGACTGTTGATCCAGGACTTCTGGTTGGGGAATTTTCTGATTTGTGTGGTGGGCACGATACTGTCAGCGCAAGTGCTAATGTACACAATCACATACTCAGTGTAGTTCTGTATGTTGACAGAACAGTCCTCCATTATGGCTGCAGTTTTGAACACATCACAGTCTGTCTGGGCAGAACAGTCCTGCTGGATGCTCTCAGTCTCTGGGTCCAGAGTTTGACAGGTTCAGTGACATGGTTTGATTGTTTCAGTCTCTGTCTGTAAGCTGGGTTCATGAACAGACGGATATGGTCTGTCTGTCTGAAGTGGGGATGCGGTGCAGCCCTGTAGGCACTGCATATGTTGCTGTAAACATAGTCCAAGGCGTTCTTGTCACGGGTGGGAATGTCCATGTGTTAGTGATATTTGGGAAGTACTATCTACCGTAAGTTGCACTTATTAAAGTCACCAGCAACAATGAAAATGGCATCTAAATGAGTTGTTTCTAATGTGCTGATGATGTTGTGTAGTTTGCCGAGCGCTGCTGTGGAATTAGTTCACGGTGGGATGTAAACAATGAAGAAAAACACAGATGAGAATTCCCTCAGTAGATAGTAGGGACGGCAAACAGTACTTGTGGACAGTCTGTACATCTCCAAACCACGAGCTGTTAATAAATACACACACACACCTCCCCTGTTAGCCTCAGGCTGCGGTACCGTCTCCACAGTGTACAGAGTGAGTCTGTAGCTGAATGGGCATTCCAGGACATTGTCCAAAATCCAGGTCTCAGTGAAAAGGTCAAAAGCCAGGTCTCGAGTTCACCCACTGGACACAGTTTGTTTAGTCTGTAGTTTAGGATTGTATCTGGAGGGAAGGAAATGTGTGTGTGTGTGTGTGTGTGTGTGTGTGTGTGTGTGTGTGTGTGTGTGTGTGTGTGAATAAGGTACAGGTTTATTTTTGCAGAAATTTGTCAATGAGTCTTTACAGACATTGGTCACATAACGCGCACAGGATTCCAGAAATGACGTGCGTCAAGGAAGTGGTTACACACAGTACTCTGTCATTGAGTTCCTGGCTGATTCAACTCTTCTCAACTCCAGCTGGACACGTGAGTACTCCGGTCCTTTTTCTACTCTTCTTATTACCATGTGTGTGTGAGAGCGTGGATTCCCAGTGGGTATCCAGACTCTGTGTGCAGAGCATTCTCAGAATAACTGCATGGCAAACCAACCCCCTCATGTTCAATCCGCAACTGGGTTCATCCACCAACTGTTAGCCCAGTTCGACCCGGTTCCTGACAGAATGAGTCCCACACTGTGAACCCAGCAGATTTTGCACCGTGACTCGGCAGTCAGCCATAATTGGTGCACTCAAACAGGAGCTAACGTCTCTTGAATGAGCTCACTATGACCTAGCTGCCATGGCTAGGCATCCACAGGCAGCAGTCCGGTCTTCCCTTGCTCCTCATTTTTCTCCAGAACCCAAAATAGTCCTGCTGGATAAATGGAATGGTGTCGACGGGAAATGTGATGTGTTTCTAACCCTGGACCTGCTTTTTATGTTACAGCCTCGTCGCTACTCGTCAAAGAGGAGCCGCATTACATTTCTCATCTCCCGTCTCACCGGGCAGGCAGTAGTGTGGGCCACAGCAGACACCAGCCTTTACTATCTGCGGCAGGGTGACCATTCGGTAGGACAATTTATAGCGAGTTATGCACCCAGGCAGTGCAGACAGCCTGGAGTGACGCCACCATCCGAAGGTTTTTTAACGAGGGGCTGGCTCCTCATCTCAAGGACTCTCAAGCCGGGCGAGAGCTGCCAGCACCCACCAAAGGCCTCATTCAACTCGTTCTACGGATCAACCGACGAATGAGCTCTCACCTGTAGCCAGCTCCTCAGTCCCTGCTGCCAGCGACCCGCAGAACTCGCCCTGACTCCTCCCCGGACTCATCCACCATCGGTTCCTCACCTCACCCAGTGGACCACTCCGGAGCCGGGGAACCCATGCAATTAGGGCGTGCCTCCCTGACACCAGAGGAGACGGCTAGGAGATACCACAAAGGTCTCTGTGTCTACTGCACCTCTCCTGACCATCACCGTACCTCCGCTTTTGTTGATTCAGGGTCGGCTGGGAATTTCATTGACCAAGCCTATGCTGCTCAGTTGTGTTTGAAATTAGAGGCATTATCTCAGCCGTTTACAATCATGGCCAAAGACAGTCGGCCCTTGGCCTCCAGCCCCATCACTCATCAGACATCACCTCTCACCCTCTTCATCGGAGACCATCGTGAACGCATCCAACTCCTCATCACCTCACTCTCCGATCCTCCGATCCTCCTAGGACATGCCTGGCTGCTTCTTTACGATCCTCTCATTTCCTGGACCCAACACAAGCTCCTCCAATGGGGTCCAACCTATCCGGAGCTCTGTTTCCAGGCGACGGCTAAGATGTGCTTGGGGAGTCCAAGGCCTCCGACACAGAGACCATTCCCGTCCCGTACCATGACCTGGCGGAGGTCTTTGGTAAATGCCGTGCCATCAAACTGCCATCTCACCGGCCTTATGACCTTGCCAACGACCCACAGATAGACAGGGTACCACCTCGCGGCCGTTTGTTCTCTTTCTTTGCGGGAGAGCAAGAGGCCACAGAGGAGTACGTCTTCACCACAGCACCCATCCTGCTTCACCCGGATCCATCCAAGCCATTCGTTGTGGAGGTGGATGCCTCTGATGTGGGCATAGGAGCTATCCTCTCCCAGCAAGGTCCAGACCAAAAACTGCACCCATGCAGTTTCATCTCCAGGAAGTTCAATCCCACTCAACAGTGATACGGGGTAGGTGGCCACGAGCTGTTGGTCATCAAGTGGACGCTGGAAGAATGGCATCACTGGATCCAGGGCAGCAGTGACCCATTTACGGACCCATTTACAGTGACCCATTTAAGAACCATTGATGTCCTTGAGGAACCCATGCAAGCTGCATGGGTTCCTCAAGGACATTGTCTCAAACAGGGGGCCTCAACTCACCACCAGATTCTGGAAGACCTTCTGTCGTCTGCAGCACCTTCTCTGGTTACCACCTGCAGACGAACGGTCAGACAGAGTGGACCAACCAACAACTTGCTGTACTGGAACACAGTCAACGTGGGTGCGACCCCATTCCCATATCCCCAAAATGTTTCTTTCTGAGGTGTTTTGTCGCTGACCATCAGCGCTCCTAGACACGCTACCTCATGTGAGCTGCGCTCTTCCATAATCTCCTCACCTCATCAGCCATGGGGCTCCTACACTGGGCTAACAGTTCGACCCGGTTCCTGACAATTGGGCCAGCAGTGATGTGTTTATGGTACCTGGACACCCCCAGCCCCCAACACCAACCTCTTATGCTTAATTTGAGCACATGACCCTCTAGAGGGCTCTGTGCATCCCTGTAACTGGTTGTGTATATGTGATGTGATTCGTATCCAGTTTAAAGTGAGATTTGCACTCCCTGAAGCCCCTGCATATTGCACATCTTTAGCACTAAAGCTGTATGTTTGCCAAGTGAACAGACTGTAAAATGTGTTAATAGCTCTGCATTCAACCGTCTTTTGTTGACACCTCCAAAACTTCAACAATCCATGTTGATCTCTCTCTGTTTCTTCTCTCTCTCTCCCGCTCACTCTCTCTACTTGTCCATAAAAAAATAAAAGAAACCTCTTTTTACGCAGAGTGGCTTCCCTGAAGATTTTGATTTCCTGTCACAGCTGTGAGAAATATAATGTGTAAGACAAGCTTAACGAGCTCTGGGTATCGAAATTCAATACTTTTATGGTGCCGACCAAATTACTCCGTAGAGTATCGAGAAATCCTGTTGTTCGATATTAAATTTCAATATCCGAGTGGTCAGACGTCTTCAGCAAGCCAAAGGGCAGATTTCAGAACTCCAGCTGATGCCTCCTCCACTCCACAGTCCAGGACCCAGAAAACGATTGAAATACACCAGGGAATAAACGTCTCTTTATCTGTTCTCACAGGAAACGGGGAGAAAGGAGACTTTCTGAGGAGACACATGCATTCAGCACGGAGGGATTATTATTGTAGCATGACATGTAGGTCTGTAGTATAATTTTCCTCCACCTGCACCTCAGAGTGAACAGAAGGGCACAGACTAATTATAGTCTTTGCATTTTGCATCCAAGTTGTCCTGTTAATCACTAAAACAGCCTACATAGCTAACTAACCCCCCTTCACACACACAGCCCCCAAACCCCAGACTAACCCCACCCACTACACAGCTCCCATACCCCATGCTGACCCCCACGACACAGCCCCCAAAACCCACTCTGACCCCCCACTACACAGCCCCCATACACCACAATGATCCCCCACTACACCAATCCCGAACCCCACTATGACCCCCCACTGTACAGCGTTCAAAAGATTGATTATACAAGTAGAGTTTTTTTTTTTAATACAGTTGGCTTTTTTATTGCCATACTTGGTAACAGTAAGTTCCTTCACTCAGCAAAGCAGGGCTATTTAGCAATGATTACTGTATTCACTTTTTGACAATACAAAAAAATATAAAATTATGAATAATATATATATATGAGGTCTTTGGTCTTTGACTACTTTATGTAAAGAGACCTTGGGTTCCTTGAAACAATAAGTCTTAATTATTGTTTTTATTATAACGATTATTATTATTATTATTATTATTATTATTATTATTACTATTGTTGTTGTTGTTGTTATATTACATTATCAAAATCATTTATAAAAAAAATCTCCACTGGTATTATAATTCATCAGAAATTTTAACACTTCACTAAAGTTTTCAACTAAACACATTCTGAGTTGGTGTTGTGAACAGCGGATGCTCTCTTCCACCTGATGATGGAGAGTCTAACTGGACGGCTGTTGGGAAAATTTATGGCCACATTTTTCAGAACTTATGGTTCAATAGTTCAATAATTTCATTTTCCACCTGATCTGAATTTTAAAGAGGCATTTTTGTTGGCTTTTGTGTGAGTGTGTGAGTGTGTGTGTGTGTGTGTGTGTGGATTAGTGTCTACTATTACCACCTAACTTCTGTTAATGCCCATTAACAGCTGATAATATATGTCACCGGCCCAGACATACATGGCCAAAATTTCTTAGATTCAAAAGCAATAATTTGACCAGAACATCACATTTGCCAAACTTTTACTTTTTTTTACCCCAAGTGATTGGTGGCTTAAAGTTTGCTTCTTTAGTTTTAGCTAGCACACTAATGCTAACAGATAACAGAAGCTTTCACTCCACCAATTAGCAGGAGACCTACTTTATGTAAACATGTGGTGCATTCCATTTAAACAGGGGTGCTAAAATTTCTTAGTACAAGGAAATTTCAATTGAAATGCCTCCTGAAGTTGGATTTCTGACTTGAAAGTCAGAGGAACCTCATCAACCTCAACCACCTAATCCAAGATGGCTTACTACAATGTTTGCACAAATACTTTTAGCTAATAATGACTAACCTGACTGGAACCTGGCTTTGTGACTTGCTGTACTGGAACACAGTCAATGTGGGTGCGACCTCATTCCCAAATCACCAAAGTTTCAAATTCTGAGGTTATTAAAACACTGTGAAAGACCTAAGCGTAGCTAAGTGGCCTAGTAGTTAGGGAGTTGGCACCATTGAGTTACCCGTGAGCAAGATAATGTCCCCACACGCTGCTCCCCGGGCGCTGTATTCCTGTCTGCCCGCTGCTTCACTTGGTGAATGGGTTAAATCCAGAGAAAGAACACACCACAGTACAAAGTGTGAACATTTCACCCTGTTCACACTCTGTACTGTGGTGTGTTCATGTATGATAAATGGTCACGTTACACTTTAAAACAATTCTTAAATCCTAAATTTCATCCTTACTTTGGTTCAGAGTCTGTTACATAACTGAACATCTTTGCTTCCATGCTAATATAAGTTCCTGCTTCATGTTAGCTTCCTTGTTGCTCCTTTTAAACTTTTAAAGGGTCTTCTCTGATTGACTGGATTGGAGGTTTTGTGGACACTGTCAGAAGTAGCTTTAAAAGGACGCAGATGGTATTATACTAGAAGCACCCGAGCGCTTTAAAGGTAAATAAAATAAACACAAGGGTTTTGTGGGCTTTTAAAAATAAATGGTTTTCAGTGCACATGCAGGGGCCTAACAGTGTAACACTATCAAATGGGTAGTTTCAGGGAAATTCGACCCGGTGGAATTCACCTAATGCTGACATTTTTTTTACTGTGTGTGTAAATCTTGCCAGTGGGAGTCTGCGTCCACGAAGGCCATGAGTGAGAGCCAAACTCAGAGAGAAGCTCCAGATAAGAAGACATCACCCAGCTGCAGGGCAAGTATAAGGGTGAGTGAGAGTTTTTGGTTTGAAGGGGTTTTCTGTATTAAAACAACTTTTTGCAGTCATGCTCTTTGTAAAAACTGAGTTTAACATCTGCCATCAGTTTAAATATCTAAACCGAAACATTTCGCCACAAGACCAGTGAGGTTACCAACCTGCACAGCATTGGCTAGCGGCCCTCACAGCCAACATCGTCATCTTCCTTGCTTTCTGAGTAGTTAATTTTGCTGAGTGAGAGGAAGACATGGGGGGAGGGGACAAAATTTTGTTCACACTCCTGTCTGTGCTAAGACCCTGAGGTTCTTCCAGGCAGATGGAGATGGATTCAGACCCCATAAACAAGCGGCACAATTTTCCAGACTTAGACCACGCTCCTTTTATAACCCATCCCTTATCTGTCTCGCTCCAAGGCCATGCTGTGTTTGAAATACTTCTCTGTCCTAACTCAGTATCGCCGTGACACCGGCTGACACGGCCATGAGCATCCACCTGCTGCTGCTGATCCAAACCCCTCCAAAACTCATCCTCTAGTGTCCCCAAAATAGATTTCTCTTCTAAGTCTTGTCGTTGAATTAATGTTATTCACTGCCATATATATATATATATATATATATATATATAATTTTTTTTCAATTCATTTGCTTCTTTTAGGCTTTCTTCTTTCTTCTCACCTGTATATTGCACCAAAATAATCAAAATCTATTGGACTCGATTCAGGAATGTCACGAGGAGAAGGTGAGCAGTAACGTACCTTGCCTTGTAGTTTGCCCTTGTAGGGTGACGGATGAACCCAAGCATGGATAGAAGCGAGAGGGTTGGTAGAATCACGCAGTTATTCTGCAAACGCTCTACAAAATAGTTTTGATTCCCACCGGAATCAGCATTAACACTCATGCACACAGTAAATAGAGAGTACTTACATGGGCTTGAAGACGAGATGGCTGGCTGTGGAAACTGACTCAATGACTGAGCGACGAGAGACTCGTATCCTGTTTATATACTCTATGACGCGCTCATTTCTGGTGACCCGTGCGCGTCACGTGACCGGTGCATGTGACAGTACCCCCCCTCCATTCTTTGGACGGTATAGGCAGGACCACCGTCAATCATCCGAGGTGGAGGGGGATCCGGAGCTGCAGGAACCAGAGGTGATGAAGGGCTTCAGTTGGGAGGAGTGAAAAACTGGGTGGATCCGAAGAGATGCAGGCAGCTGAAGCCGGAAGGTGACAGGGTTTATCCGACGAGTGATCCGGTAGGGTCCGATGAAACGTGGGGAGAGTTTCTTGGATTCAGGGTGCAGTCAAAGGTTATGGGTGGAAAGCCAGACCCTGTCACTGACGTGGAACAACCGTCCCGGAGGGTGTCAGCGGCGATGTTGTTGTATATACTGGTGGTTGGACTTCAGGATGGCATCATGAGCTCGTCTCCATATCCACCAACACCGGCGGACCAACTGTTGGGCCGATGGTACATCAACCTCCGGTTTTTGATGTTCAAACATTGGAGGTTGGAAACCATGACATGCCTCAAATGGACTGGACCCAGTAGCAGAGGAGATGAGTAAGTTGTGGGACAGTTCAGCCCAAGTGAGGTAGTGGGCCCAGGAGCACTGATGGTCAGCGACGTAACATCTGTGGAAGCTCCAGCTGTTGATCGGTATGCTTAGTCTGAGGATGGTAGCCAGATGATAGACTGCAGGTGGACTCAATCAGACGGCAGAAGGCCTTCCAGAACCAGGCAGTGAACTTGGGCCCTCTGTACGAGACGATGTCCTTGGGGAACCCATGTAAGCGGACTACATGTTCGATGACGAGTTCGGCAGTGGTTTTAGCTGTGGGGAGCCCGTCGAGTGCCACCAGGTGCACGGCCTTGGAGAAGTGATCCACTATGTTCATGATGGTATTCTTCCCATTGGACTCCGGCAGACAGGTGATGAAATCCAGTGTGATGTGTGACCGAGGTCAACGAGGAGTCGGGAGAGGTTGGAGCTCCCCCGAACTGGGTTGATTAGCAGTTTTCGCCCTGGCACACACCGCACAGACCTGGACATACTCCTTAACATCCTTTGCCATTTTAGGCCTCCAAAAAGCTCTCTGGAGGAGGGTGATGGTTCTTTGGACCCACAGGTGTCCTGCTATGGCGGATGATTGAGCCCATTAGAGGGTGTCAGTTCGGAGACTAGATGGACTGGCGTCCTGGTGGAGTATCTGCCGGAGGGGGCTCCAAGGTTTGCCCCTGGTGGACTCGATCTTCCAACTCCCACCGGAGGGGCAAAACAATGAGTTCTTTTGGTATCACAGGCGTGGGATCAGGCCAGGGGTTCTCTGCCTGATGTTGGTGGGAGAGGGGATCTGCCTTGGTGTTTTTCAATCCCGGCCGTCCCCACCGCACCTGTTGGGGATTTAATTGTTTCGCCTGCTGGATGCCTATTAGGTTTTGATGGTGAAAGGATCACTGCCCCCTTGGAGCCAGTGACACTATTCCTCCAGAGCCCACTTGATGGCCAACAGCACACGGTCGCCTACCCCGTATCGCTGCTGAGAAAAAACCACATGGGTGTAGTTTCTGGTCTGGACGTCGTTGGGAGAGGACAGCTCCTACGCCCACATCGGAGGCGTCCACCTCCACAACAAATGGTTTGGCAGAGTCTGGATGAGTGAGAATTGGTGCAGAAGTGAAGACATGGCACAGGCGGTGAAAGGTGTGGATGGCTTCTGGGGGAAGGTGAAATGGTTTCTTGGAAGGTTTAGTAAGGGCCGTGAGAGGTGCTGCGACTGAACTGAAGCCCCGGATGAAACATCAATAGAAGTTTGCAAACCCCAGAAAGCTCTGGAGCTGTTTAAGCGAAGCGGGTAGAGGCCAGCTCCGCATAGAATCCAGCTTCTCGGGGTCCATGGCCACACCCTGGGGGGTTATGACAAAACCCAGAAAAGTGGTGGAACGCTGGTGGAAAGCGCATTTTTCCAACTTACAGAACAGTCGGTGGGCCAGCAACCTCTTTAACACTGCCTGAACATGCTGGGTGTGTTCTTCCTCTGTCTTGGGGTGTATGAAGATATCATCCACATAGGCGAATACCCATCGACCCAGCATGTCACAGAGAACGTTGTTTATGAATTGTTGAAATACTGCCGAACTGTTGCACAAAGCGTTTCGTAATGACTGGTGGGAGTGATGAAGGCCGTCTTCCACACGTCCAATTTTGTGAAAATGGAAGCAACAGAGCGAGCGTCCAAGGTGGTGTTGGTCAACAGGAGTGGATGACGGTTCTTTACTGTGATCTTGTTAAGTTCTCGACAGTCGATGCAGGGGTGAAGACCCCCATCCTTCTTCTTTAGGAAGAAGAACCCTGTGGCCACTGGAGAAGAGGAAGGATGAAGAGTACCTTGGCATACTCTTCCATGGCTTTCTGTTCGTCCCTAGAGAGAGAGTACAGATGACCGCGGGGTGGTACTGTCCCTGGCTGGAGGTCGATTCCCAGATCATAAGTTTGGAAGTTGAATGGCCTTGTTTTTACTAAAAACCTCCTTCAGATCTTGATAAGCTTCAGGGATGGACATCGGGGACTTCGGGCTCCCCCAAGCACGTCTTAGCCGATGCCGTGAGACAAAGGTCCTGACAGGTCAGACCCCACTGTAAGATTTTCTGCTGGGACCAGGAAATAAGGGGGTCGTGAGTTAACAGCCAAGGATAACCAAGAATGATGGGTGGTGAGGTGAGTTGAGTGAGGAAAAAGGATATCTTTTCTTGGTGCTGTCCGATGGTGAGAAGGAGAGGTGAGGTTCGATGAGTGATGGGACTATGGAGAAGGGGTCAACCGTAGACGGCTGTGATCTTAATCGGCTGAGATAACGCCTCATACCTCACACCCAGACGGTGAGCAAAAGATTGGTCAAAGACAAACAGGTCAACGACAAACGGTCGGCCTGCAGGCGGCGTTGATGGTAATATCAGGTGAGGACCTCCCCTTATTCACCTGGTTTGACTGTTTCCCGGGCAATGGTGATCAGGGGAGGCGCAGTAGGCACACGGGCCCTCGCGATAACGTCGTGCCCGCTCCACAGGGTTCAAGGAGGCACGCCTTAACTACATGGGTTCCCCGGCTCCTGAGTGAGCCTCTGACAGAGGCGGAGGTTCCGGCAAACTGTAGGTTGTGAGTCGAGGAGCCACCGGACTCGCCGGCGGCAGGGTACGAGAAGCGGGCTTGGGGCGAGAGCTCATGCGCTGATCTATCCGCATGCATAACTGGATGATCCCCTCCAAAGGGTAGCTCTTGCCCGGCGAGCTGGTCCTTTAAATGCGGAGCCAGCCTCTGGTAGAAAGCCGCCTGGAGGGCGGAGTTTTCCTATGCAGTCTGCACGAAGAGAGTGCGAAACTCTGCTGTGTATTTACTCACCGGACGGTCTCCCTGCTGCAGATGGTACAGGCGAGAGGCTACCTCCACCTCACTGTCAGGGTGTTGAAAAGCAGCCTTGAGTTGATTGGTGAAAGTGGGATAACAGTAGCACGTGTCGCTGTGCTAACATTAATAGCTAACAGTAATAGCATACATAAACTAAAATTAATCAATGAAAACCCCCAGGAAATATCCAACTTTGTGGAAGAGTTTTACAGAAAACTATACACTGAGCCAGATATAATTTATGATGCACTCCCTCTTTTGTCGTCTTTAAAGAATAATGCAAGACAAATTGACCAAACACAAAAAATCTATGTGATCAAAATATATCTTCAGATGAAGTAAAAAAAAAAAAATCAGCCGGTTAAAAAATTATAAATCCCCTGGCAATGACTGTCTTACAGGTTAATTGTTTTAAGTCTTTCAAGAATATATTGCTGAATTTATACTGCTATAAATGTTGGTAAACTCCCTCCCTCTTTGTGTCAAGGGTTAATTACTCTGATACCTAAAGCTAAAAGATCGTTTACTAATTGAAACCTGGAGACCTATAACTTTAATTAACAATGATGCAAAATTATCTCAAGATATGTTTGCCGTCAATTATAGATGAATGCAATCTGGATTTATGCAAGGAAGACTTATCAGCAACAACATTAGATTAATTTTAGATATAATTGATTATAGATAATACCTAACCTGCAATAATTTCATCTTATTTATAGACATATATAAGGCTTTCGATACTGTAACACAAAATACTTTATTAGATGTCCTGGACTTTTTTGGGTTCTGTCCTTTTTTCAGGAGGGCAATAAGAACTTTACATAGTGGCTGTAATAGTTCAGTGAAACGTCCAGGGGGTACCACTAACAGATTTAACTTATCTAGAGGCATAAAGCAAGGAGACCCTGCAGTGCCATTTTGTTTATTTTAGTAATGCAAATTTTGACTCCTTTGAGGGTACCAGTATTTCAGGAAGAGAAATACTGGTATCTTTCTCAAAGATGAAGCGCAGGTCAAAAAAGTAATTTAATGTATCAAGGAATTTTCAAATATTTCTGGCTTACTCTTAAATCTTAAATGTGTTCTCTTTCTTTTAAAAAATGATTTGTCTATAATGGGACTTGAAGGTATTCCAGTGTCAGACAAAGTGACCTACCTGGGTATTGACATCTGCAATAATCAGTCAGAAAGAGTAAAATATAACTTCCACCCCCTTATCCCAAAATGAAAAGAAGATTTAACCTATGGCTAATACGTGACCTTTCTATCAAAGGCCGCATACTATTTTTCTAAAACGGAAGGATTCTCGCATTTAGTTTATCCCGCTAGAGTTCTTGACATCCCAAAATCCTTTATTAAAGAAATAGACACTACTTTATTTAATTTTATTTGGAGGAATAAACCTCACTATAAGTTCACTATAAGTTCCAGGTAGCCCGTGTGATCAGGGAAGATTAAATGCTCTAGATTTTCACTCGTCCAATATAATTTTTAAAGTCAACCAGATTAAAGATTACATTAATAAAAAAAAAAATGGTACCTTATACCACATCTTATTTTCCAGAAAGTTTGTGGCATAGAATTTCTACTTCATTGCAATTTTCAGGTTGATAAACTCCCTATTAAATTATCCAACTTTCATAAACAAGTCCTCCTATATTGGCTTCTGACTTACAAACATAATTTATCACCACACAACTAATCTGGAATAATAAACTTATCACATTTAAAAACAAATCTGTATTCTTTGGGTCTACAACAACGAAGGCCATTTTCTTACATGTATTGAGTTCTTAGGCGAATTTGCCATCCCGATACAACCTAGAGAATACAGTATTGTGTTTGCTGGGCTTCCTGATGGTTTCCTTAGAATACTAGGCTTTCAAGCTCCTTGTGAGCAATATACTCTACAGAGTGATATTTTACTGAATGGTGTTAACATAAAAGATAGAAAATGTAATAATAAATGGCTAATACAGATACTGCAGCTTCCTACTACTCCACAGTATAAAAGTTATTGGGATGGCATTTTTGACTGCATTCAGTGGGACAGGGTTTGGTCATACTTCCAGGAATTTGTATTAAATAACAAAATAAAAGAAATCCACTATAAAATAATACACTTATGTTATCCTACTGGCTCATTGTTAAAGAGATACAGAGGTGAAAACTCCAACACCTGTGTTTTTGTGGTAACATGATTGAAACTATTTGCAATCTATTCTATGAGTGCATTTATACAAGATACTTCTGGGTAGAGGTAGAGAAAAACATGTGTGGTGCTTTATGCTCTTGCAATAAAAGCACCACACGTGTTGTGGTGGTGGGGGGCTCAATTGCTGCATTTAAAAATTAATTAAATTCATACTTGAACACTTTAATGGGTTTAAACAGCTGCAAAGCAGACAGGACTCTTTGCTTACTTGCAAAACTGCATTCCTCTTTATAATTATTTGTTGTATTGTTGTACCCGGTCTATATTAATGTATGTGCGGTACGATTTTTTGATCTTATAAAATACAATTTAAAAAAAAGGAAAAAAAGAGGCCTTTCCGCCTGTGCACACTCCTCTACGGTAGGTGGCGCACCTAATGATACTGCACTCGTCGGCAGCTGAAGAAGCACCCCCTACCGCTCACCGCTTCACGCTTGCGACCACAACCCTTTTCCACAAAGGTTTTTGGAAAAGTTGGCAACCATGTGAACGTGATTTGGAATGACACACAATTGTCTATATAAGGTCTCATAGTTGACAGTGCGTATCAGAGCAGAACCAAGCAATCAAGTCCAGGGAACTGTCTGTAGACGTCTGAGATCGTATTGTGTCAAGGCAAAAAAAAACACAAACACGGCATAATTGAAGGTCTCGAAAAGCATTGTGGTCTCCATTATTCGGAAATGAAGGAAATTTGGAACCACCATGGCCCTCCCTAGATCTGGCCGCACGACCAAACTGAGCAATCGGGGAAGAAGGGCCTTAGAGAGGTAGCCAAGAACCCAATGGTCACTTAGGTGGAGCTAGGAGAACCACCTAGAATGTCAACCATAGCACTCCATCAATCAGGCCTTTATGGTAGAGTGGCCAGATGGAAGCCACTCCTCACTAAAAGGCAGCCCGCTTGAGGTTTGCGGAAAAGCACATTAAGGATTCACAGTCTGAAGAAGTCTGAAGAAGCAAAATAGAACTTTTTGACCTGAACTCCAAGCTTCATGTCTGGAGAAAAACAGGTACTGCTCATCACCCGGCTAACGCCATCCATACTGTGAATCATGGTGGTGGCAGCATTATGCTGTGGGGATGATTTTCAGTGGCAGGGTTACTAGTCTGTGTAGAGGGTAAGATGACAATGGCCAAATATAGAGATTCTTCAAGAAAGCCTGCTATAGAGTGCTCTGGAACTAGGGCGGTGATTCATCTTCCAACACAACAATGACCCGAAGCACACTGCCAAGATAACAAAAGGAGTGACTTCAGGAGCAGTCTGTGAATGTCCTTGAGTGGCCCAGCCAGAGTTGAATCCAATAGAACATCTGTGAAAAGACCTAAAAATGGCTGTGTACTGGCACTGTCCATCAATCCTGACAGGGCTTGAGAGGATCTGCAGGGAAGAATGGGAGAAAATCCCCAAAAACAGTAGTGCCAAACTTGTAGAGGCATACCAAGAAGACTTGAGGCTGTGATTGCTGCCAAAGGTGCTACAACAAAATATTAAGCCATGGGTGTGAATACTTATGAAGCACTGGATTAACAAGCTTTTGGCAATAAATAGTTTTTACGTCTTTCTAAAAAGTAGTTTTTGCCTTGTCATTATGGAGTACTGTGTGTAGATCTTTGTGGAAAAACTATACTCAAATCTATTTAGAATAAGTCTGTAATAAGTCACCAATAAGTTCCATTCACTTCAATATTTCCATATTTATCTACACTTTTTCCAAGTTTCTACCAATAATTAAAATTTTGGTTATCACTCATTAATCTTCAGTTTATCTGGTCACCAATATTTCATAACTGGATATGCTTCCGTTTTAAAAAAAGTCCATGTGCTCGCATAGGCGTCATGGACAGCTTATGTCTAGTTTAGTCCAGTTCAGTTAGATGGGTTTATTTTTACACATTTGATGTGTAGCAGCCTTGCTCTCAAAGATGCATGCAATGGGAGGACACTCAGGTGCAGGTGCTCTGCCTCAACTGACATTCTTTGGGGATTTTTGGGGTTTCCATTTGCCTGATTCCCAGCACCTATTCCCATCACACACACACCCACCACTCATTACATCATTATCCTTTGAGGTTTCCAGAAAAGATTTCTAGGAGGAATAGTATACAAAAAAAATAAACATATGCAACTTCCCCTTTACTCTTAATGTGGTCAATTAGCAAAAAAATGTTTGGTGCCTGATTGGTTGTTAGTTTTAGAACTCCAGTTAGAGGCTTAACCAAGAACTTTGTTCAAAGACAATTTAATGGGCCACCGTTAAGAAATTGACTTTGCATGTTTTAAATGTAATTTACTAAATTGCTCACTATTTTCATGCTTTCCAGGCACACAATGCAAGCCACTAGCATCTAACATTAACCCAAATTTTTACCTTAGAGTGCCTATTTGAATTGCAATAACTGTCACGTATAACTTTGACCTAAAACTGACGAGGGGAATTGCAGAGGTCCCCAAGAAACCTTGCTGTGCGGTTGATGAAATGCATTTTAAAATATTACTGCATTAAAAATAAGAGGAAGACAGATATTAGGGTGTCAGAGGTGTACAGTTGTCTCAGGATCTACGTGTCATTCCCAATAAAGATTGGACCAGTACAAAATTTAACCTGATAATGCAGTAGCTTCTAAGCTACTACGCAGAAAACCTTTAATTCCAAGACTATCTAATCAACAGTGACATTACTTATTTATTGCTAACCGTAGAACTGCCCAGTATGTTTAGCTTTGCCTGAGATGCCGCATTACCCACTGACCTAGAGAAGAGGTATGCAGCACCCATGCTTTTTAATCTATACTTATGGGCAAATTGCATATTGTTGTGAGGAGAATTAACAGATCGATTATAGGTTTGTGCTTTTAAAAACTTTCATTGTAGACATCCAACATTGTCAGCCAAATGATCTTGCTATAGCCAGTTGCTTTAGCTGTTCGGGCTACAAGCTCTGTGGTTAACCATAATAGTGACGAACTTAATGCTAGCTCAGTTTAAACACTGAAAAGGAAAGCAACGGTCAAATGATAAAAAGAAACAGGTAACTGGTATAGCAGAGTCTATTAATTATGTAAAACTATTGTATGTATTATTTCTGCAAATTGGACCTTAAAGTTTGATTTTGGTTCCAATCCTGCAGCCACTAGGTATTTTTGAAACTGCAGTAATTACTAACAATTATGGCTCATGACGACAAATTTGTTCATTAGGATGACCGTACTAATTGGAAATACCAACTAATATTTGAGGCCTGGGAACTAATAAAGTCAGCCCTTTTGAATAGTTAGGAAATAATCACAAAAATACACTACAGCAATAGAGGTCAGTCTCACCCACAAAGGGTCAGTGTGGTTGCAGGTTTTCATTCTAACAAAGCAGGAGCACACCAGGGCCAAACAGTAAGTTGTGTCACAGAAGTCACATATACTGGAGTACAAACCTGTTTTCTACCATTTCTGTAAAATAAGATTATAAACAGATAAAGTTATCCCAACCATTTATTTAGACAGACTGTCCAAACAGCAGTGAGATCTTACATAAAACTTCATGGGGGAGAAAAAAAACAAAAATACAAGAGGAAACATACAAAGGTAGGTTTTCTAGTAATTTGTTGGAATGGCAATGCCAGGGCCTCGTGAGCTGCACATCAGATTTCGCTCCCTTGATGGAGGAAGGTGACAGAAGGAAGGAAAATGACAGGCGTCTAAATTACATGGCGAACAGAATAAGAAACGCCACCATCAGACAGAACAGCCCCATGGCCTCAGAAAGGGCAAACCCCAAAATGGCATAAGAGAAAAGCTGTTGCTTCAGAGAGGGATTCCTGTACGGAAAATAGCAGAAAGATGACAATAGTTAAGGCTGTCTCTGCAGCAATTATATGAACACAATATACTGTACTGTAACTTTCTCAGTAATATTCTTCAGTCTTTTAGAATCATCTACAGGTTCGATCATTCTGGACACAAAAAAAATCCCATTCTTATTGAACTACCTGAAGCCTATACACCAAGTATCTGAAACAAAACTGGTCGATACTACATCTAAACAGTGACAACTACAGATACACATGGAACTTTTAAATAAATCGGCAGTGTACATTGGTGCAAATAACCTTTCTTGCTCAATATTTTTACATTCTGATAAATTGTTAAAATTTAAATAGCAAAATTCCTAGCACCTTTGTTTTTCATATCACTACAATTGAAAACATTGTTTAGTACATTTACTACAAATGCAATTCCTAGTATTGTAGAATTATGTGTGCACTGAAATTCATTTATGGCTCCACTAGATCAAATACAACAAGCTTCATCTGGCTGTCAAATGCCCCTTCCTGAAGAAATCACCTGGCATAACCAATGATGAGACTGCCGAACACCGTTCCGATTCCAGCTCCTGATCCAGCCACACCAACCGTGGCAGCACCAGCACCGATGAACTTGGCTGCAGTGTCAATGTCTCTGGACACAGCACTCGTCTGGAAGCCCCGGCTCACTTTCAGGAGGGATGCTTCACTCACAGGCAACAGAGCCGCCTAAAGGGCAAAGTAGAGCAGGCGGGTTATTTAAAACACACTAAAAAACCCCAAACAAAAATACGTTCAACACTGAATCATTTAAAGCACCCCGAACTCAACCTAACCTTAAACACCACGTAGGGCCTAGTTTAACCCTTACCCAGCTCTCTAGTTGGACTACAAAAACTTGCCTGCTCAGTTCTGGTTTCAGGTCTGTTGAAGATACATGCTGATGCAGGCCGGGCTAAGACCCTGGAGCCTCCACGCAGCTGAGAAAGAGAAAGTATCACCAAACCGGGGATAAAGAAAATACTGAATCATTTTTCTTACCAGTACACCACACATGTATGATCATTACCAGGCCATGATTATCCTCACCCCACATCTCAAGATAAGCCTTAAAGCAAGTTTCAGTTTTTAAGGTCACATTTTAAGGTTTGGCTCTGATATTTTAAACCATGCCTACATGAGTTACTGACTGCCAGAAACAATACATACCACAGATGGAGAGGTGACAAACTTAGCACAGGCATACATGTCTGAAACCTGTAGAGGTGAAAAACAAGGTTAAACAGGTCCAAAATTAAAAACAAAACCAAAACAAAAAACCTCACAAAACAGGGGGTTAGGGCCAGGGGTGAAGAGGGGGTGCAAGGAATGAAATTTCACAGGGAATATGGTTTAATGGAGACACCTAGACAAAAAAAAAAAAAGAAAAAAAGAAAAAAAAAAGTGATACTGTAAAGAAGTGGGGCACTGCAATAACTAACCCTTCATGCCAATTTAAACCAGTTAATTCAGTGACCCAGCACAACCTGCTGCTGTGTGCTGACTGTGCATAGGCCTTCACCTTATGTACAAAAAGATTCTGCACAAAAGGAAGTGGTTTTGAATGATAGTCAGTTTTATATAGTGAAATCTGCACTATGTTGGTGTTCCCTTAAAACAGGCCATTCATTTTTCACATTTTACACCCTACCCACTTGTAATTTATTATATATGACCATTCTCTAACCACTCTTTAGAGTTAAACCGGCTGTTTCGATGCCTGTTCCATTTCTTTTCAAGATCTACATTGTTGGACTTGACACTCAAGAAAATAAGCTAAAAGTTTTGTTTTAGGATTTAATCACAATTGACAAAATCACTGCATTAAACACCAACAGCTCTTTTTAAAAAAAACAAAACAAAATAGTTTTGGAATTAAACTTTGTTATTGTGCCTTTAAAACTGATATTTTCTGACTGAGCAACAGGGCAGCCATTCAGGGATCAGCCAAAAGTTTTAAAATGCAGCAGGCAAAATAGAAAAATGTATATAAATGCTTTGGGTTTCATGATGCCACAAAAAACCCCCACTTAATTTAATACTAATGGATTGTATTTACTGTAGGACAAGAGTGTGAGTGCTACAGACCAAAAACTTGAATTGTTTACACACATTAGACTTGTTTGAAAGGCATGAAAGGAATACATGGAAAAGAACATCACTTCAGGTGGATAGGTTTGACATATCCAAGTAACATGGGGACAGTTAAGAGTTGCAACAAGCAATACGTCTTGAGCATCCATAGGCTGCTGCCCAAACCGATTGGAGAAGTGAAACATGGACTTAACAGCTGTGGATCCCACATGGGTCTGTGTAGCATTCTTCTCAATGCATGGTTATCTTTATCCAATTAAACGTTAAGTTAATGTCTGTAAACCCGATGAATCCTCTCCAACGACTGTTTAAAATACACACTATGAAGATGAGAACACACAATTTACAATGCTATTAACTAATAGCAATGTAGGACTGAATGTCACAAGAAATCCTTTCTACCTGTGGCCATAAGACTGTACAATTCCCCCTATTCTGTAGGTGATTTTATGTTAATTTTTAACTAATTATGCGATAAATCAGATTTGTACAATATACAACACAACTGTTTAACCCGTAAATTTACTGAATGTTACTCATTACCTTTATCATCTGATGCTATTTTATTGCATTTATTTTTGTTGCATTAACACTAAGCCACTTTCATAAGCCATTTTGCACTACTGCTGGCACCGTACAGGTCAGTGTTACACTGGTATTTGCTACAGTGTTCTTGCTATTGTGTTGCATTACTGTTTTGTCGTATGTATGTATACATACACACTTATTCTTTCTTGCTGCACAGAGCATGCTACAGACAAGTAGTAGAGAAATCTCATTTTATAAATGACTACAGCAAACGTTACTAAAAGCTCACTGTTTGGTGGTAATTTGCACCTTATATTTTAAATAGGTGAAACAGATGACTCAATCTGTTGCACCTATTTAAAAAAATAAATAAATAAAAAGTGCGACCAGCAGTGAGAGCTTTTAGTAACACTTGCTACAGTCAGTTGTCTCAAACATGAGACAAAACAGATGAATAAGAAATACTAACTAAAAGTTACCTGAAGAGTTCATATGGTTACGCTGTTATTTTTGCAGGACAGGTGGCTATGAAGACCCTCAAAGACACCGAGTGAAGGTCACCAACAACCACTTATTAATTTTTACATTAAGAGTCCCAGAGGATATCTAAACGGGTTAATATAAATGAAGAATAACTGAACAAGACATGAGGCACCAACGTGTCCTTGACAACAGCAGCACAGATCTAACTTCTACAGCCTATCCACTAGGCCCGGGAGGCTTAGCATGAAAGTCAGACATTTTGCAAAGGTGAGACAACATTTAGCCGGTCAGGACTATGGTTTTTGTGCAGATGACCTGTTAAACTACGATTTTAAAGGCAAATACGTTTGTTTAGGCCCCCAAAACTCCAACAGTGAGTCTAATTCAGTGCCTTTGTCAGTTACTTTAGCAGACACCAGGCTAGTTCGTTAGCCTCATTGAATGGTTGCCCGCGACAGCCCTTCACCTCCCAGGCAAGATATGGGGCTCTACAGTGAAATAACAAAAAAAAACTGCTGTTAAAACACTAGTGCCATAACGCACAAAATGCAGCAGGCTCACGTTCCACTCACCTATTTAACAGAGAACGGGCCAGAGGCAGCGAGGACAAGATCGGTTCTGTAGTCAATGAGTACCGTGTAAAGCTGTCACCTTGTGTCATTTATAAGACCGTGCACGACGTCCTCAACAGCCATTGGTCATAAGCACACCATCTCCCCTTAGGATTGGATAACTGTTATGTCAATTATCGAAAGCTAACCTGTAGAGTCCTTGATAAGAACATATACGCATGTTGATTGGTTTAAAATATGCAGGGAGGTGGGAGTTTTAAAACCTCATCCTAAATGGGGAGGAAGTTTAGAAGCACATCCTGTGTTCCCTCTGTGCATTGGATGTGCTGACGGAAGTTCTGCCCATTAGGAAAAATAAAATGGGGAAAAATAGACTGCATGTAGTACACCGTTCACAGCTGTAGATGGAGACATTAAACTGGGGTCAGTGTGGCTCCTGCGTGCATAGAGAATAATGCATCTTTCATTTTTACGTTTTTTAATAAATTTTGATCTGCAAAGGCTTAAAGCATTCTGCAGCCCCCTCATGATCTTGGAGTGGTGTTTACTAGCATCAGGTATATATACTAGTAATTTACATATGTATTACGTATTTACTAATGCACATATATAAAATATTTTTGCACCATATTTTTCTTTTATCTGGCATTCACTGGACACAACAAATCACCAGAATCATTACAAATGTGAAAAAAAAAAAGGTTTAGAGCATATACACAGACACACACACACACACACACACACACACACACACACACACACACACACACACACACATACACATATACATACACACATATATTACATAATTACATATATTTTCCAGACATTTTTTTTATTATTCTAGTGATTTGTCATGTCCAGTGAATACCAGATAAAATAAAAATGAAATTTTTTTTTCCTAATCTTTCTTAGTCCACACAACTGTATGCTTGCTGTTTTTGAACTGCAAGCTCAGTTCAAAAACAGCATACATATTTTAATATATCAACTAACAAAACATGTTAAATCACAGATATTCCAGTTGTACTAGTTTCAGTTACTTGTGTTCTAGTTATTTGAATTTTTTCATGCTTCTTCTACAGGCCTACTGTTTGCAAAGTTTGAGCATGCTTAAAAAGTTCACACAAAGCATTCTGCTGATAAAAGCAGTTTTCTGTAGTGAAAGGTATTTAATAATAT
Source organism: Bryconaethiops microstoma (assembly GCA_037577275.1). Taxonomy (NCBI): domain Eukaryota; kingdom Metazoa; phylum Chordata; class Actinopteri; order Characiformes; family Alestidae; genus Bryconaethiops; species Bryconaethiops microstoma. Next base: position 9,648,169 of record JBBJLS010000028.1, on the reverse strand, counting down.
TTTTTTCCTTGTTGTTAATGCACAAAATTGTATCATTTATATGTAGCTTTGTATCAATTTCAAGTATTATTACTAATCTTCAACACAGGAGCAGAATTTCCTTACATCAGCTTTTAGTTACATCATCATAAAACCTGTGCTTTTGTGAGGTGTGTGTGTGTGTGTGTGTGTGTGTGTGTGTGTGTGTGTGTGTGTGTGTATAGTTGCATGGCACATTCATAACACACAGTTTTTATATTTTGTATTCGTATGGCTTTTCTACTATGAACTCTCTATGTCTCTCTTTATAAGTGTCAGTTGCTGTCAGGATTTCCCTGCCACTTTCTGACTACGTCATTTTCTATATCATTTTAACTGCCTGTCCAAATACAAGATTTATTTAGGGAAGTATAAATAAATAAATAATCTCAAAATCATTCCTCTTTGTTCTCCTGTTCCAGTTTAAGAGAGCAAGAAGGAACAGGGTTTTTTTGCATAACATCTTGACTCAAAGGTAGCTACACCTAAGAACTGAATAAGTAGGTCAGAGTTCCAGCAGAGGTAAAGTAACAGATACACTACACATGACTAACATAACTGCATTGAGAATGACCAATTCATTTACATTACTATAAGAACTCTCAGCACGGGTTTAGTGGTCAATGAAATGTGTTTGTTTGTTTGTCATCTTTGTTACATTTGAGCTGTTTAAAGCAATAACTGGGCTAGGCATGTCACTATCATGACATTTCATCTCCAAGCAATGATACAAATATGAATCACAATTAAATGCAATTAAATTATTTTATGTTTTTTTGTTTTTAATTTTACACAGCTGTCAAAGTACAGGCCTAAAAAATATTAAATTTACACTAAACATAACATTGGGAATGGTAACAACTGCAGAAAATAATTGCAGTTAGCTATAAAAGTTAAACTAATTTACACTAATGTCCCCTCATAAGATTGACTGTCTAACACAAATATAGTGTTGAGACCTACAAAGCTAGTATCATTTACAAATAATGGAAGGTTATATGCATGCTTAAACCATCACATACTTGCTATGTGGTTTTGGACACTGTATGACATATACGGGTAAAAATGACCATAGTTACATTGCAGAGCTAAAAACAAAGATGGCAGCTACCTAGAATTCTGAATTTGGTCAGTATTTTGCTATATTTTAAATATACCAGTATGTCGTATGTTACCTGAAACCACATAACCAAATCTGTTTGCCATTATTCAACACATTGGTACAGGCTGAGGTAAGTGTGTGATGAATTCGGCATGACTGTGGTTTGTTGGGCATAGCAAAGAGTGGGTCTTGGGTAGTTGAAAATAGCTAAAAATTGGGGGGGGAATTGTGGAATGTATATTTTTTGATCATTGTTATTTGTAATTTGACAGGGTTATTTTGTGCGCTATATTCATCTACATATGCTTTTGAACACACTCTTTGATATACCGAGGCCATGCTTCTCACAGTGAAAATATCTTCAGAACATAATGAACAGAGCAGAATGTGAGCTACATGTAATGGACTGTGATACAAAATGAGTTAGAACGCATAATTCACGTAAATGTCTTTTTACTCGCACAGGCAGGACATATAAACATGATTTATCCTTACTGGGCCAGGTTATGCTTTGAAGTCATTAGATACAGTTGACCATTCATCAGAGGTGTCCAGCTAGTGGCAACCTGCTTTAGGTCCCATGCGGACCTAAAGGGAGGAAAAACGGAACTGCAAGAGACCTTCTGCTGCAATGGGGAACTGCTACCCTGCGTGAACAAATGTGTAATAATTTCTTGTGGGCTCTGAGGCTATGTTTCATTAATGATGATGTAGTTATTAAAAAAGGAGCACATTTACATTGGACAATCACTAATGTCTCATTAAAAAAAAATACTGCTCTATATCTCCCACCTTTTAAAATAATCTTTAGCAGAATATTGGTAAATAGATATAGAGTGCCAACAGTCAGCTATAGATAATATCCATACCAGAAAAAAGTGTCACTGTGATGTAATATACATCCACTGTGGCATTAACATTGATAAACACCACCATTGCAGGAAGCTCACTACAAGTAAGTCGAGTAAATTTTTCAGTTTTTTTATTATAATGCTGAATTGAAACTCTTATGTTGTGGTCTCTCTCTCTCTCTCTCTCTCTCTCTCTCTCTCTCTCTCTCTCTCTCTCTCTCTCTATTTCTCTCTCTCTCTTTCTCTCTCTTTCTCTCTCTCAGCAGGAGGTAGATTTGATAAGTTTTACGGATGACAGGAGCAATAAATTATGAAGCTTTAAAGAGCTGAAACAGGCAAGATTCTCCCTCAGCTGGAATAGGGGCCAGTAGGCTAATGCATCAAATTTTACTTGTCCATATATAACCAAATAAATAGCTAAAGAAAAAAAGGTCTGCATCAACAGGCTTGTCAGCAGTTGATAAATATCATAACTTGACATACAGTGCATTGCAAGAGTATTCACGCCCCTTGGCATTCTCTCTATTTTGTTACCTTACAACCTGGAATTTAAATGGATTTTCAATTTTATTTTAATTGATGGACCTAGAAAACAAACTAAAGATTAATGAAGTTAAAAGGGGAATCAAAAAAAAAAAAAATTCTAAAAAATGTAAAACTGAAAAGTGGTGTGTGCATGTTTTCACCCCCTTTGCTTTGAAGCCCCAGCCACTACGTTCAAAAGCCACTTAATTAGTTAAATAAGATCCACCTTTGAGCAATCTTAGTGTCAAATTATCTCAGTATTTATACACTTGTTCTGATAGCCCCCAGGGTCAACACTGGTGCAAGCCCTTACCACTAAGTAAGGGCTACCATCAAGCAAGTGACAGAATGAAGACCGAGGAACTCTCCACACAGGTCAGAGACAAAGTTGTCAGAAGTACAGATCAGGGTTGGGTTATAAAAAAATATCACAAACCCTGAACATGCCAAGGAGCACCATTAAATCCATTATTTGAAAATGGAAAGATTACGGCACCACAGCAAACCAGCCAAGAAAGGGAAATTTGTTTGAGTCTTCCAGAGATTTGAGACTGGGACAGAGGTTCACCTTCCAGAAAGACAACAGCCCAAAACACACTGCAAAAGCAACACTCTAGTGGTTTAAAGAGAAACAGGTAAATGTTCTGGAATGGCCCAGTCAATCCAATCTCTGGGATGATTTATAGATTGCTGTACACAAGTGGCATCCATCCAACTTGAAGGAGCTGGAGCAGTTTTGCCATGACGAATGGGCAAAAATACCAGTGTCTAGATGTGCCAAGCTTGTGGAGATGTACGCGAAGAGACTTGTCGCTGTAATCGCTGCAAAAGGTGGCTGTACAAAGTATTGATTCTGGAAGGGTGTGAATGATTATGCATGCTCAGGTTTTCTTTTTTGTCCTATTTCTTGTTTGTTTCACAATAAAAACATTAATTTGCATTCGCAAAGTGGTTGCTGTGTTGTGTAAATTAAAGATACAAACCCTCCAACATTCCTTTTAAATTCCACGTTGCAAATAAGAGAATGTCAAGGGAGGTGAATACTTTTGCAAGGCACTGTAACATGATTTTAAGAATCACATCTCAGGTTCTTCCAACACGACTTAAATGTTTGTGCAGACTAAGCCTTTTAGTGAACATACTCTTTGGATAGTTCATTCCTACAAACCGGATTCCAAAAAAGTTGGGACACTATACAAATCGTGAATAAAAACTGAATGCAATGATGTGGAGGTGC
>JBBJLS010000028.1:9620781-9644336 GCA_037577275.1 Bryconaethiops microstoma | reverse complement strand
GCACCTCCACATCATTGCATTCAGTTTTTATTCACGATTTGTATAGTGTCCCAACTTTTTTGGAATCCGGTTTGTAGAAATAAAGGCTCCTAAGTGATTCTGAGCTTGGACATGCAGTGTTATAAAAAAACAACTGCCACATAACCATTACATGAGATATAGACTCTTAAAAATTGGCTTCAAAGTGGTGTCTTATTTACAAAAAGATTTTAATTCCTTGAAAGGATCTTTGGACAATTGAAAGCAGTTCTGTCTTGCTTCAAATAATTCTCTTTGACATCATTGTTTATAAATTGCACTTGACCTTAGCAATGCAATATTGGTCTTGGTAATGTCCTACTATCCTACCATCCTACTGCAATTACAGGAAGAAATCTTATGAATAAATAATGATGAAGTGATAAAGGAACTAGCAGTAATAATAGATATGATTGCTAACGGTTGTAGATAATTCTCTATGCAATTCTTTGGTTGCATAGCCCACTAATGCCATTTGAATCCAGACAGTAAAAGGTGGTTTGTCAATGATAGGCCGCTGGCATACTGAGGCAGCTGTCAAAAGAAAACCGTTTACTCCAGTATAAAGTATGTGTCTTTAGACTAGCAGTTACATGAGTCACCACTATGGTGGTCAAGTAAGAAACCTGATAGCTTTGGATTAGTTTAGATCACCTTATCCACTCTTGTGTAAATGGAATCTGAAATGTACAGTCAGCATGAGTGTAGTCAAGACCATGAAGATATATCCACCCCCCTTCACCCACACACTATTAACCTGGGCCTGTACATCATTTTGTCATTGTCAAAAGTACAAAATAGAGTTGCACTTTATTTGCCTCAATGGTAGAAGAACAATAAAATTGGAAATAAAAGTTCCTAAATTACTTTTGACTTGATCACACCATTAACTGAACTTTGTATGTGGAGGTACTTTAAACTTTTAAAAGGTTCTCCACACTCGCACATCTCATTTAAAAAAATGGGCCCTTAAAGAATCAACCATTGAAAGGCTCTTCATTGCTCCAACAAATCTTTTTTGCATCATTGTTTTTAAGGGTGAATGTTGCTCTGTGGTAACAAGCAAATGCAGTTTTGTATTTTGTCCACTTCAGGAATAGTTCTGTAGTTTATACTGGGAAGGTGCTGCTATTTTAGGAGGTGGTAGTTTAAACAAATAAGCAATCAAATAAGCAAATAAGTTACATAACTCAGAATCTGAACACTGTGTGACTGTCCATTCATTAATGGACTATGTGAAGGCTGTGAAGGCTAAACCTTCGTTGCCTCAACAGAACATTTAGAGAGTGAGACTGTCATGCCATCAGGTCAAAGGGCAGTTTTTCATAAATCACACCTGGCATGTGGAATGCACAGATGGGCCACATCTCATCCAGACTGAAGAAAATCCCCTTCACTTGCTTTGTTCCCTCAAGGGAGCTTTACAGTGATATAATGATTATGTTCCATTGGTGTTCCAGAAAATAAGGTCCTAATTTGAAAGGGTAGATGTACAGAGGGGGTGTATCATTTTGAAATGAAAGAGTGCTGTGCCAGGTTCTTATGAATGTTCTAATAATCTGTTGAAATCTCTAAAGCTGTGGTGTCAACTTGAAGTTAATTTAGAAACCAGTAGGGTTTGAAATGGTAAGTTAGTTTTGTATAATACAAACTGTATATATACTATGACCTTGTCATGATGGTATCACTGTTTTTTTCATGTCTTCACACAGGTCAAATGCCAAATGAACTGAAACAGGAGCTGTGAGAGTAGAGTGGCAGTTTGGTATCTAAATAGGAAATATCAACAAACAAGCATTCTGTTGCCTTTTACAAGGGATATGCTGCTGACTTATGTACTAAAAACGCTGAAAAGTGCAGACAATTTCAAACATGATTGCAGTGAAAGAAAGTTAAGCCATCTGTTATACACCACTACTTAGAATCCTCGGTTATTTTTCATTCCTGACTTTTCTAATAGCAGGAGCAGTTTTTCAGTTGTTATGAATTTTATTATAAATGCAGCTGATTGTCCTATGATATATTTATTGATACTTGCAAATGGATTGTCTCTTAATAGGAATAAACAGTGTATCTCTTAGTGAGACAAATATTACAGTATCTGAATTTTAGAATTAAACTCATTAATTCACATGCATGGACAGCATGGTGGTGCTGTCGCCTCACAGTGAGACGGTACTACTTTGAATTCCCTAGGGTCTTTTTATGTGGAGGTGGCATGTTCTTCCTATGTCTGGGTAGGCTTCTGTCAATAGCTCTGGTTTCTTCCCAAATTTGCATTGTCAAGGAAACAGTCCCCATTTGATTACACTAGCTCCATTTTAAGAGAGTAATGATAAAGACTAGTTATTCATTGGTTAATCCTGTTTTTTAGTAAATGCTTCAAAAAGATATAAGCTAGGTACCTGTATAAGTGAAGAAGTGTGGCCCTACATACAAGCCATTACAACTACAATGGTCAATCATATGCACACAAAATTTCATCTACAAGGTGTTTTGATTACAAATCACATGCATATTCTTACCTTCATATTCCTTAAAAAGGTAAAGCAGAAATAGGTATGTACCTGAACAGCTTGACATTGTACCTGAACAGCTTGACATAATGGTGAGTTCTTGACATACAATGCTTTACACAGCTTTCCAGTTCTCTCACAAGGGCCAGCACCAATAGTGGGACCAGTCTGGACCTTGTAAATTGCCTACAGTTGCTTGTGTCAAAGGGCCTTTGCAAGTGGGAAGAAGTCGCCAATAAATTGTATAATGGAGACTCAAAAGACAAGGAGGTTGGAGTGGTGTTTGTGTTGTGTGTGGCTGGGATGGGAGGGCAGGGGGAGGGTGCAGGGAACAGGTGTCAGTAACAAAACCACGTACTTGCCTTCTGAGGGCTGTGCAATTTTCTCACAGAGGCACTATTTTCTCCAGCACAGTAATTCTCTTTGCTGTAGCCTGCAATAGTTTAAAAGATTGCACTTTCACCTGTGTGTTTCACAAATGAAAAAGCCAAGTTTCTGAGTGCCTTTAGGAGAAGCCTATGTGCTTTGAAGCTAGTGCTCAAATAAGTTCAACACATGAATTACAATTTAATTAGAAGCTAAGTCAAAGCCTGTTTTTCCAAAAAAAACACAGCAAAAAAAAACCTTTTTCACAAAATAACTGGAAAGTTTGAAGGCTTAATTACGAAGTTCACATAAACGTGAATTTTGTATTGTTTGCAAATATGATAGGAAAGTTTGAATTCCCACAAATAACATCTCCAACTTTCAATTACAATCAACTGTGTATCAAACATAATCATAACGTAACAGGCTGTGATGTCTTCAAAAGATCAAAAGGCAAGATAAAAAATACTCCTGCCACTTGTAGTGCCTATCTGATTATAATGAAGGTCAAATGGTGGGCAGCAATTCTTTCACTATTGTCTCCCAATGCAATAGTGTCTCTCTCCATTATGACACATATGAGCGGAAAAAAATGACAAGTGTTTTTGATACACAAGTACAAGCATTTATTTGTTTCAGTCTAACATGTTGGTTAACTCATTAAAAGTCTTTAACGTGTTCACATGGGGCTACTTGATTTTTAACCAAATATTAGAAAAGCCAAATTTGATGGTAAATGAAAATGTGGAATGATATGAAAACATAATCTGTTGAGTACTGTTAGTCCTATGTTCATCCAAGGTACAAAATTTAATCACTGACATTTTTCCTTACAAAATTTTTTTGAACACCAGGACCTGGCTGCACACACAGAAGCTGCTCCATCCTACATCACATTCTGTGTGGGGAATGTTACAGTGAACAAACACATCCGAGTGTTTCCCAACCAGAAGCCCTGGATGACCAGCCAGGTCTGCAAACAGCTCACGGTTCGGAGCTCTGCCTTCAGGTCAGGAAACAAAAAACTGTACAGTGCTGTCAAAGCTGTTCTGAAAAGGACAATCAAGAAAGCTAAGTCTGACTACAGAAGGAACATAGAAAATCACCTCCAGGACAACAACACTCAGCAGAGATGGCAGGGTATTCAGCAGATTACCAAGCTGTGGACTCGATCATTGCGCTAGCTGAAGAGCTGAAAACCTTCTTTGCACGCTTTGAGACTCAAACCTCACAGCTAGCAGTGACACCATCCCAGCATTAACCAGTTTTCAACTCCTTTTCACTGACTGTAAAGGTACAGGATGTTAAACGGATGCTTAGCAAGGTGAACCCCAGGAAAGCGGCCGGCCCGGATGGTGTCCCGGGAAGGTACTCAGAGCCTGTGCAGAACAGCTCTCATAGGTCTTTAACACAATTTTCAATCTCTCCCTGACACAGGCCATCATCCCAGCCTGTCTGAAGTCTGCAACTGTCATCCCAATACTCAAAAAGTCAGCCACAAATAGTGTAAATAACTACCGCCCAGTTGCACTCACACCCATCATCACAAAGTGCTTTGAGCGGCTAGTCCTAAACCACATTAAAGCATGCTTCCCTCCCTCCTTTGACCCCCACCAGTTTGCCTATAGAGCAAACAGGTCAACCGAGGATGCCATAGCCACCGCCCTTCACACCCTGCTGAACCATATGGAGCATCGAGAGAGTTACGTTAGAATGTTCTTCATCAATTTCAGCTCGGCCTTTAACACCATCGTCCCCGACATCTTGGTCAGCAAACTGTCTGACCTGGAAATCCCACAACTCACCTGCTCCTGGATCAAGGACTTCCTCACCTGCTCCTGGATCAAGGACTACCTCACAAACCGGCCCCAGACAGTAAGGCTGGGACCCCACCTCTCCTCCACCCAGACACTGAGCACAGGCTCCCCACAAGGGTGTGTGCTGAGCCCAACTTATACACCTCTGACTTCAGACCTACCCACATCAGCAACATGATAGTTAAGTTTGCTGATGACACAACACTGGTGAGGCTAATCTCGGGTGCAGATGAGTCTGCCTATAGGGACGAGGTCCTGAGGCTGTCTGAGTGGTGCTCAGCAAACAATCTGGCTCTGAACACTCCAAAAACTAAAGAGATCATCCTGGACTTCAGAATGGACAGGGCAGATCCACCCCCCCTCCACATCAAGGGTGACTGTGTGAGCACCACAATCTCTGCCGACCTCTACTGGACTGCTAACACCACAGCTGTCATCAAAAAGGCACAGCAGCGTCTGCACTTCCTGAGAGTACTCAGGAAGAACAACATCAGCGAGAACCTGCTTTAGACCTTCTACTGCTCCACCATCGAGAGCATACTGACATACTGCATCTCAGTATGGTTCTCCCACTGCACAGAGCCAGACTGGAAGAGACTGCAGAGAGTAGTCAAGACTGCACAGAAAGTCATCGGCTGCCCTCTCTCTTCACTGGAAGACATCTACACATCCCGCTGCCTTAGCAGAGCTCAGGGACAGTACCCATCCTGCTCATGACCTGTTCAACCTTCTGTCCTCTGGCAGGCACTACAGGTCCAGCAGAACTAGGACCAACAGGCTCAGAGACAGTTTGTTTCACCTCAATAAGTGCAATACTCTAATTCCTTGACTTAATTGTGTATCGTTGTTGTTTGATGTTTATTGTTTATACTATGTTTACTGTCTGCACTGTTTACTGTCTGCACTATGTTCACTGTCTGTACTTGTTTGCACCTTTAAGTAGGCCCTACAGTTTCATTGTATGTGTAGCATCCTGCTTCAGTACAGTAACAATAAAGGCATATCTATCTATCTATCTATCTATCTATCTATCTATCTATCTATCTATCTATCTATCTATCTATCTATCTATCTATCTAAAATGTAGTTGATGAACATGAACAGGTTAAATAAGCAATAGGCAAATGCTGGGTAGTTTGCCTTTCAAGCAGAAGTCAGAAATGACTAATATTTATTAATTAATACAAAAGAACAAATTGGTCTTCACTTCACACACGGGCTGCAAATCTGAGCTCTTGTTAAGATGATAAGTGGGACAGCATTTAAGCCTAAATCTAATGATATGCACATTTGATACATCGCACTCTCAAGTATGGGTAACAAGAGAAGTTTACTTGTAATGGGTGTGTTTTAGTGGTGCTATCATGTTTGCGGGGAGCTCAGAGGGTGGATATTGAGTCTTGCTCATAATTATTTTATAAACAATAGCCTTTTTCATCTCTTGTCATTAAACTAAGTTAGCAATGTTAAGGTGATACTAATTGAAGACCATAGGTGTTATGGATCATTACTATTGGTTAATGTCTTGTATGATCTAAGATAGGTGTGGGTTCCTGGGTTCTGAAAATGAGCATGTGGACCAGCTCTAAATGAAAAGGAAGATGGATGGGAGGGGATCTCAGTTATTGCTGTTTATAAATAAGTCTTATTCATTTGATGTTGATGAGACACTAGGCTGGCTCATTAGTTGGTGTGGAAACTATGGTGTCAAGCCTTGGCCAAAAAAACATGCATTTATAGCTGGGAATATACTAGTATTAATTGTATTATTAGCAGTACTGTTAGTGAACTCAAACAGTGAAATTAGTTTACATATTTTTCATTTAATTGTTGTTCTCTGTAATTGTATATCAGTGTTTATGCTTTAGTCTGCTGTCTATTCAGCATTCAACAGATTTCCAGCAGCTCCATGAAGAGCAATCAATAAATGGATACAATGCTGCACATCCCCTATGTCACCAGCCTCCCACAAACCTTCTCCAAACTCATCAACCCTATACCCTCCCACCCCACCACCACCCAACACATCCCCCTGCGCTCCAGTGTCAGTTTTGTGAGCTAGTGTCTACTTGAGGAGCTGCTGCTTTTTAATAGGCTGGAAAGGATGTGAGGAGTGTGAGCAGTCAGTCAGTCATGGTGTTATTACACTCCTGGGTTATACACCACCCGCTAGGCCCTGCGGTGAGGCCGGCAGAGATGGATGGCTCGCTGGAGCTGCAATTAATAATGTTTTTACAAGAGCAATGGAGGCTGACAGAAGTGGTCGACGGATCAGGCGCTGTATTGAAATGTGCAGGTGAATTGATTGGCCCATCGGATTTCCCGTAGAAATCATTTGGAATAATTGAAAGCACGGGGTGGAGAGAGAGAGGGAGGAGGGAGATGGGGAGTACCATGATTTATATGCCCCACCCAAAGAGGAAGAGAAAATGGCTTCCTTACAGCTACAGACATGAGGAGGAAGGCCTCGCCTTGAATGTCATTCACCCAAACATATTACCCTTTTAGTTAGTATTGACAGACAGACTTATTCAAGGCCATTGGGGATAAGGGCTTTTGGCAAAAAATAGGTCATCCAAATAATGACTGTTATAGGAGAAACAATATAAGCTTTTGGGTTTTATTGGGTTTTCCTTGATGACTGTTTTAACCAAAGGGTCAAATAAAATGTTTTTAAAACAAAAAGTCAAGTAAAAAAATCAATCAAAGAACAGTACTCAAAAGAATACCATACACAAGTGTTGCATATGTGATGTGCAAATTAAGTTTGTCAACAGAAAAACAAACAAATAAATGAATAAATATGCCAAAACCCCCTTTTTACAAAATGGCTACATGGGGAAAAAAAAAAATTTAGTAGCTTTTTAATTTATCAAAAATAACTGCCTCAATGTTTGATGGCTTAATAATAAAGTTTTCATAAATGTGAATTCTTGAATATTTGTAAATATGCTAGGAAAGACTTTTAAAAAGCCTGAATTTCCACAAATAAAATCTCAAAAGTTCAAAATGCAAGATAAAAAAAATACTCAACACTGCCTCTTGTGGTGTCTATATGGTTAAAGAAGGTTAGCCTTTCAAGAAAAAGACAGACAAGACTGTTATTCATCTGTTCATTAAAGTAATTAATTTAAATGAACAGGGTAGCACTCACTTAACCCACTGACTGCAACTCTGAACTGTTGTGGGAAGGTATTCAGGCCTAAATCTAATGATATGCACATTTGATACGGTGCAGTCTCAAGTGTGCGTAATGAGAGACGTGATGTAACTAAAGACAGTCTCGTTTTTAAGACAAGATTTGATGTCTTTCGTTCTGAGTCATCCACAGCAACGGCCACGTCCAGTACACCTCTCACATTAATCCCACAGAAAGGCAAGCACTGTGGAGAGACGAGAAAGTTATGTCTGACTGCACTTGAGGGTAAGTTAACTATTTTGGAATTTGGAACCATTCTTTCAGTTATTAGCAGATATGTTCTAGAAGGCCATTGAGTTATTTGGTGGCCTATAAACAGATTTTGAGCTGTAGGCCTGCATACAGGATGTGAATGTGCAGGTATTGCTCAACATTATGCTTCTTAACAAGTTTATAGTTCAGGAGATTGTCCAAATGTGGGAGAAGCTTTTAAGCCTTAGGTGGACATGCTGTTCACTCCAAGTTAACAAAAACAGTTTGGTGCATTTTCCTACCGTGCATTTTTATGTTTAGCTTTTGCTTGTGTGGTAAAGTATTAATAATATACAGGGTATATTGTCCACTGCATTATGAAAAGCTGAAATGAAGGGACTATGTTTGAATTTAGAAAATTTAAGATGTATGTATTGGTAAAATGAAAAGAGAAGGATCATCCAATTAGCTTTCAAGGTTAACAGTCCATTTAAAATATAAAAATGTGTAAACTGAACAGCAGAACTTGAGCAAATTCTCATTCTAATCATATAACAAATACTAAATAAAAGTATTGTATAGAACAGGGGGTCCTTGAGTTAGGACACAGATCCATTCCTTCGATAGTCGAAACACACCCTAGCCTAAGTCATTTACCTGTCCTAACACATTTGTAAAATAATATAAACACAACTAAGCCACAGAAAAAGGAAAAGGAAAATTCCTTACTCATACGTCGCGTTACTGTGTATTCTTCCACTGTGTGAAAACAAACTAGTTTGCCCACGTAGTTTGTAAGTATGAGGATAACGGTGTAAGCCGAGTGGGAGTGGGAGTGAGAAACTCAAAACGTCGTATGTTGAGACCATTGTAACTCAATGACCCCCTGTATACACTAGGGTTGCACAGCATGGACAGAATATCAGTATTGTGATTATACTGCTACAAAAACATGACTCAGGAGACAATAGAGTTAACAATACAGTTTCATATGAATGCATGAAATGAATAGTTAACTAACTTAAATGTTCGTTAGCATTACAAGAGCTTAGGCTTAATTAGGCTTAATACAGGATGGAAATAGACCATACCCAAATGTATGGTAATATATGTTGAGTGTGGTTTATAAAAATACCATAGGCTTCATCTACAGACCATGCATCCAACCTGTCATAACAGAAGGAACATACAGTAGGTTAGCTTCATTAGTCTGAAAAGCCTAGCCTAGACCGGTTTTATAGGCAACATTAGAAATCCACATATTTTGAGATGTTGTATTCCTGTTTATTGTCTTATATTTACATGTGTATGTAGCTTTGACACCACTGGACTGTTTCTAAAAGTCTAAAAGTAATATGAATTAATAAGTGATTTTTTAGTGTGTGTATGTGAGTTAAAGGATAAACCACTGTGGCACCAGTCATCATGTCATAAAAAGTGGCTGACATCTTTTCTGACTGCTCTTCGTTTGAGATTATAAATCTTTATTAAGAACAATATATAGATTTTATGACTTTTTGGATTTCAGAAGAGAAGGCTGCTTTTTTGAAGGGAGTATGTTGGAATTTGGATATTTAAGATCTGTTTATTGATAAAATTAAAAGAGAACACTGGATTCTCTTTTATGAGCTTTCATGGTTAACAGTTCTTTAAAAATATAAAAAGCATGTAACATGGACTCCAGAATTTTCATTCTGCGCCAATCATACAACAAATACTAGATAAAAACAATGATATAGTATATATTAGGGCAGCACAATATGGACAAAATATCAGTATTGGGATAATACTGTTACATATTGCAATTGCAATGCCTTACAATATGTTAAAGGGTCCTTATCATCATCACATTTCTGGAATTTAACAAGCATAAAGTATGTAAATATTCACTGCTCTATTTATAAATCAGTTTTGGTGTAGAATATGTAAAAATACCAGCCCTTTAAAAACTGTAGAACTGTAGAAAATGTTGAATACTTGCCCTTTAAAAACACTTCGGCCAATCTGTGCCTTTAACTGCTAAGGATTGGCCAAAATAATCTTTTAGTGGCTCATTTGCATATTTCAGCCTTCTGCAATATCAATATTGCAGAGACAGATATCATGATAATGAGTAAAAGACTCGTGAAGCCCTAGTATACATTAAATACATAATAATACTTAAAAACATTTGTACAGTAAGCTGTGTGTTGCCAGATGTGTGAAGATCCAATGTAAATATCCAATAATCACTAAAACATTCATCTTTTGAAAACTGAAGTACGTTACCACAAATGTCCATGATTTTGTTTTTTCATTTTTCTGTTTTTGTTTTGTTTCCCCAGGATGAATGCTATTGAGGAATGTCCAGCTGAGCAGTCATCGTTGCTGGAGTTGTATGACTCTGGACTCATAGCTGAGGGGGAGCAGAATGTCGACAGAATGGTGTTTGTCAAACCATAGCACTGGAGACAAGGAAAAAGAGGTACATGGAGGGATTGGATGGAGTCCATTTTAGGACTGGAACAACAAATCAAAGAAATTGATAATGACAATAAGAAACATTAGAAATGCTGTTATTGTTCAGTTGGCTTGACAATGTTTATACGCCTAGTCTAATGTTAGTGAAGACTGCAAGGGTCCTGCATAATCCAAAATCTCTAAAATTATGGAAGCACTTCACTGTTTTGTTATATTGGGCTTCAGGAATTTTAAGTCTGTCAGGGTGATTACCATCTATATTGCTTTGTTTAATCATTAGTGTAAATTTTTATTTTTGTTCCCTCATTGTTTTCTTTATCTTTCATGATCAGTACAGTGCAGCAATGCGGAAGATCTGTTACAAGACTCTTGATAAATGGCTACTTTTTCATTTAGAAGGTATGATAGGTGTTTTATGTTTAAAAGAACAGCAAAAAAATTAAATGCTTTTATATATATATATATATAATTTTTTTTTTTTTAATAACACAAAGAAACCCTTTTTCACTAATTTCATTAATCCAAACTATTATTAATCAACCCTATTAATTGATTGGACATAATTCTTTGTTTCAACTCTCTCTCTCCTTTTTTTTTTTTTTACAGTTTTCAGTAAACTTTGAGTAGTTTTCAGTTTATTGAAGTTTGGTGTCAAATTTTGCTTCTTTACTCTGAGGCTGAACTCAGTAGACACCAGCCTCCACTTACATAGTTTCTGCATAGCCAACACATCTCTCAAACTGGTCAAACCATATTCAGTTCTTCATTAAGGCTGTACAGACTATGTTATGTAGGACACAGCATGACCTAGGTGAGCTGTAAAAATGAACAAAACCATAACACTATAGTCAGCCATTTCACAAAAGTGTTCACAAAGCAAGCAAAACCTGCTCACAACATGCCGTTTGAGCAGGTTAAGAGAAGTTTTGTGTGGTGTGGTTTTTATATCAGATCTATTTGAGTTCTAGTGTTTGTTAGCAATGTTAACTTCACAGTGACTGTTCTAAAAAAAGCTAAATAAACAAACATTTATAGTTTCATCAAACTATTTGTTAAAGTAGCAGTAAAAGTAACTGCTGTGATCCATACAGTGAGTGGCTTGGTTCTAACGGAGACGGCTAAAATAAGACTAGATAGACATTGTGATTTTTTGCAAAATTACTGTAACATACTCACCCATGATTGCATTATTGTATTACATCTTTACAGTCTATTGCTAATTCCTCCTGTCTGAGGACTACAGAGCGAGGGAGGTCGCGAGCAGAGGGTGGTTTGGGTCTCAAGCCTGGAGGCAGATATGGGTTATGGGCAGCTGCGTGTGTGTGTAAAGACAGTGGGTGACGATGTGGCAGGCAGGAGCGTGCCTCTCCGGTTACAGTACCTGTCTATAAAAACCGCTCCCGCGTCAAGCACCCCTCTCTCTCTTGACCTCCCTGGGTCCCCAGAACCGTACGAATGATGAAAGCTACATCTGGGGTTGCAGTCCCACAAACCTGCCTTGTTTATTAGCCCACTTTTGATGTCTGCACCTAGTTAAGGGCTCACTCGCCTGAAATTAGACTGAACAGCTACAGGGTGGCATGTATGATATCTCCTTGGGAGGCATCAGCTCGAGGATTTTTTGGTGTGTTTTGGTGTAGCGTAGAGTGCAGTACTCTGGTTACTCACAAACTTTCGTATAATGCTTAAATTGGTGAGATATATATTCCTAACCAAAAATCAGACTATCTGTTACAGGGTATATGGTAGTTAGAGGTTTCAAATCAGTGGTGCCTATCTAATAAGGATTAAGAACATCTCTTGGCAGCCGCTGAATAGCATTTCCCTGTTAAAATAACTGACATTCCCCATGACATTCAGGGCTTGGTGAATGACTCGGAGGAAGCCAAGTTAAAGCCTAGTCTCTTATGGGCTTAGCTCCGACGAAGGCTGTTTATTGCGGATTTCTTTACTACGCTGTGTCGCGCACACCTTTTTTACTGCGCGGAGAGAGGGCTTAACAGTTGGGGAACGAGTAATAAGCGCCATGTGAACGATGCAGGTCCATCTGAATGAGCTCCCTCTGATGCTGTTTACAAGAGCCCGGCCTTTTTAAGAGTCTCTTCCCTAACCGCGGAAAGTCAAACTGCCCTCTGCTTAATTATTGTCAGGGTGTATGATTTTAACAAGGGCCTGATCACAATGTGATATGCTGAACAATTTTATATCGGCTTTTTCAGTATAGAATATCTTTATTCTCTGAGGATGGGTTTGTTTACTGTTGTGCTGAGCCGTTCTTCACCTTTCCTCATACAGAAATATATTCATTACTAATTCACTTCAGTTCAGTTGCTCTCTATGCTGCCTATTATATTTCTTTATTTACTCTGTTTGTTTATTCAGTCATTCTTCTCCATAAATGTCTTTTTCTCCTAGTGCTATGAGTTGGTGGTGTGTGTCTTTTAAAGCTAAAGGAAAATGGCATGTCTGGGAATTTATGAAGCCTTCATCAGCTCACACAGAAACTGCATTCTGGTTTTAAGACAGTCTTCTTGTAAAGAACTGGGCTGTAGTAGTTCTGCTTGTATAAATGTATTAGGTTGGCCAGTAGGTGGCACGAGAGACAGTGTGAATGGGCAACGGACAGTTAGGAAGCACCGGGAATTTCCCCTGTTCCATTTTTTAAAGTAAAGTAAAGTAGAATGGCCCCTTATAGTCACACGTGAACACACGACACCACAGCACAGCACACAGTGTGAACAATGTGAAATTCTTTCTCTGCAACCCATTCACCAAGTGACTCAGGGGGCTGCCACCAACGAGGGACACCCGGGGAGCAGTGTGTGGGGACGGTACCTTGCTCAAAAGTACCTCAGTGGTGCCACTAGCAGTGCTGAGATTTGAACCCACAACCTTATGATTGTAGGGGCAAGGCCCTAAGCACTAGGCCACCAGCTGCCCCAGATGTGTACAGATCAGCCATGCAAGCAAAATTTAAAATTATTTGGCTGAACTGTCACTGCCTGATTTGAGATGAGAGTTTTGTTTTTGGAGATTATTGTGTTTTTTTAAAATACATTCATGACCAGGAGGTAAAAGCATTTCTGATTAATCACTATTTTATCATTATCTAAAAACTCAGAATACACGTGTAGGTTCACTTGTTTTGCAGAGAAAATGGCTACATATGCATAGTCAATGTGACCCCTGGTTCCTATCACCACCACTTAAAAAATAAGACTGACTCAGTTTCTCTTCAGTGCACAATTTCACATCACACTGCTCTGAATGACATTGCTTACATCTTAACAACTGAACTATACAGATTTGGAAAAATTGCTGGAATTACACTAAAATTATTTTGTTTGGGACATTCAGCAGGTACTTACGGTTTTATAGAGTTGAGGGCGTGTATCTGTCCATGCATTTACCAGATGCTATTATCCAAAGCGACTTCCATTCCCTAACTACAGGGGATTGTCTCCCTGGAGCAACTTGGGGTTAAGGCTCTTGCTCAGGAACCCAGTGGTGGTGTGCTGAAGGTAGGATTCGAACCCATGACCTTTTGGTCCAGAGGCAAGTATCCTACCCACTAGGCCACAGCCACCTTGTCTGTCTTTCAGATGACTGTCAATCAACCTCTCCAGCTGCAACTATGAGAGTGGTGAGTATCCTGCAATTAACAGCTAGCCATAATAAGTCTGTAAGTATTAAGTTAGTATTAAATGTCATTTGAATGTTGTCTAGATTTATATTCTGTGGATCCAGGGGTGAGAATCAGGTGAGAAAAAGACATTGAAGCTGTAATTTCTTCTTTATAATTCATCGTTTACAAGGAAAAGAACCAAAAAAGGAATCAAATTAAAAAAATTTTTTATTTATAATTGTGTAACACAATCATAATCACATTTTAGCCATCTCAGTTAGAATCAAAGAATGCCACTCACTGCATGGATTGCAGCAGTTACTTTTACTGCTACTTTAACAAATAGTTTGATGTAACTATGTTTGTTTATTTTGCTTTTTAGAACAGTGACTGTGAAGCTAACATTGCTAGAACTCAAATAGATTAGAATTTATATTTAAAAAAATACATCACACAAAACTTCTCTTAACCTGCTCAAACTGCATGTTTTGAGTAGATTTTGCTTGCTTTGTGAACACTGTTGTGAAATGGCTGACCATAGTATTATGGTGTTGTTCATTTTTACATTCTGACTGTACCAAAAGCATTGAGAACATAATCGCAGGGTCAATCAATAGCCTTTAGGACCCTGAGCAGACACTGTGTATGTCTGTGGAGGCCAATAAAAGTGTGGCATGTCTCATTGGCAGGCTGTGTGTGCATATTGACTGTTCAGTATTCAGAGCCAGTGGTGTGTTTAACTTACTGTGTCTGCTACACATGCTGGTAACATGGAAACCTTTGCTTTTCAACACACACAGGCAACCACAGTACTCAACCACAGAAGAACACTTGCTGCATTCTGATAAACTATTCTCAGGCTCACACACATATCTTGGCACATTAAGTTATAATTTGTATTCTTATTTAGAGCTGTGTAATGATGATATAACTCAGAGAGAGATACTGATAAGTATAAATAAAATAGGTGAGAACAGTCGAAATTAAAAATGCAGCCTAGCAATTGTGACATCCACAAAGTGTCACATTTGTGTGTATATGTTTATATATGTTACTATTTAATTTATGCCTTTTGGTTCTGGATTGGAATCCATTGCATTTGGAGGGAAAATTAACAGTATTTGCTCCAGGCCAGCAGGGACAGCGTTGAGTAGCGAGTTCCTCTGCACCGCTTTTTCATTACTGCAGAGAACTCGAAAACAGAGATACACTGTTGCCCTGCCTCATTATTTCTCTCCTGAATTTCAAGAAATAATCTGCTAACTCGGTGCCATCACCGTGGTACTTGTTACAGATTTTGCAGCAAAAACATGTAAACATGCATAGCAAACAACTTGAGGTTGCAGCAACACAAGACAGCAGTACAAAGAAAGCTGGGTCAAAACCAAAGCTCAAGACTGATGTCCTTCAACAGTTAACTATTAAAGTATAAATATTAATGACCAAACTTGAATTACTACAGATGCCATTGCTGGCTCAACACCCAGAATCCTGCCATCACTGTCAAGTTAAGGTGGACCCAAAAAGAACCAAATCAAATAGCTGCACTAAATGCCTGGACCAGAACCGCCCTGGCTGCACTCATTGTATTTACTGTGGTGAAGGAGGTCACCGGGCCGTGGGTTGCCTGAAGAAGCCCAAGCATCAGGATAACTGGAGCCGGTCCCAGCCATGGGACGAGCAGTGACTGGGCCTCATGTTCAGTCCCAACTGGGCCACCCTATAGTGCTGAGGGTCATATGAAGATGGGTGCAGCAAATCAAAGACCAAAAGACAGCAATGGACAGGTACGTCCTCAGTTTCCTCTATCTGTACCTATCCAAGAAAGTAGATGTCTGCCAAGTTCATAGGAGCTAAGGCCCTTGTGCGATGTGACCTTAACGGCTTGACAGTCAATGCCTTGTTAGACACAGGAGCTCAGGTGAGCATGATTGACAGAGGCTGGAAAAAGATGTACCTACCAGAGACACCAGTGAGGCTGCTCAGTGAAATACTGGATGAAAGAGAGGAGCTGGAGGTACATGTGGTGAATGGGCATATTCTCCCTTTTGATGGTTGGGCCCTTATCAGGGTCAGCTTCAATGACCAGGGCGCATTTAGCCAGTCGATCATGGTTCCTTTCCTTATCTGTAGTGTTCCGCTTAACCAGCCATTACTTGGACTTAATGTGGTAGAGGAAGTGATTCGGAGCTGACCAGCAGAACTTGTTCCAGCCCTCACCACTCTCCTTTCTGATCAGTAGCTGCTGAGAAGGTTGAGCTGCTGGTGAGCTTCATACAGACTGGTGAACCCTCCACCTTTCCAGGATGTTTAAGGACTGGCCCCCATGACACTGTTGTCCCTGCTGGACAAGTACCCTGAGTGAAGAGTCAAGTCCCAGCTAACGTAGATCAGTCAGACCCCCTCCACCTGTTTGAACCTGATAAAGTCAGTGCCCAACTCACAGAGCTCGAGGTTGGTGAGGGCCTACTGGAAATACAGACTTCCAAGAGGCTGTACGTCACTACCCCAGTGAAAAATAACATGAAACACCCTGTCACGATACCAAGGAAGACTGCCCTAGGTAGTGTCCAGACAGTGGCGAAGGTGATTGAGGCAAACACCCCGGAGGTATCAGGGTTCAGAACAGTAGTCGGTGCAGCAACAACATCAGCTGCTCCAGCTACTTCTGATCTGTGGCAGCCCCCCCGTGGACCTCAGCCACCTCAGTGAAGAGGAAAAAGAAAAAGTTAAGAAAATGCTGCGGGAGGAATCTGCTGTTTTTGCACGAGAGTCACAACATTGGATGTGTTCCTAGTCTACAGATGTCGATCACTCTCAAGGATGAAATTCCATTGCACAAAGCATACTTCTCAGTTCCCAAGCCACTGTTCAAAGAGGTGAAAGAATACATCCAAGAAGAGATGCTGGGCCCTTAAGAGATGATTGCTATACCCCATATCTTGATGACGTACTCTTTTATGCAAAAACATTCGATGACCATCTGGACAGGGTCCACAAAGTGCTTCAAGCCCTACAGAGACATGGGGGTGAAGCTAAGACCTGAGAAATGTGAGATATTTAGACAGGAAGTGAGGTACATTGATGCCAAAGATCTGGATGCAGTATGGTCACTAGCCAGCAGGACACCACAAACAGTTGGATATTGTGAGAAAGAAAACCTGATTCCTTGGTCCTACATTTAGGATTTTTCAAGAATAGCAAAGCCAATCTATGAGCTACTCCAAGTAAAGCCAGGAAAAGCAGCTGTAGCACCTGGCAATAATAAAGGCCCACAGTTACCCTCTGGAACATGAGTAGAGTGGCTGGATGAGCACCGGGAAGCCCTGGATCAACTTGTGTCCCTCCTTGTTAGCCACCCTGTGCTAGCGTATCCCAACTTTAACCTACTGTTCGTATTACTTATGGATACTTCTGATCAGGGGCTTGCCGCAATCCTTTAGCAACATCAGGATGGCAAGTTGAGAGGTATTGGTTATGGGTCCAGGACACTAACAGCAGCTGAACGTAACTATCACTTGCACAGTGGAAAACTGGAGTTCCTTGCCTTGAAGTGAGCTGTGTGTGAAAAGTTTAGGGATTACCTATTTTATGCCCCTCACTTCATGGTTTACACAGACAACAACCCACTAACCTACGTCATGACAACAGCAAAGCTGAATGCCATTGGCCATTGATGGGTGGGTGAGCTCTCCAATTTCAGATTCGACATCAGGTATAGACCAGGAAAGTCAAATGCAGATGCCGACACGCTGTCACGTCTTCCTTTAGATATTGAAAACTATGCCAGGTCCTATATTGGAGAGTGTAGTGAAGAGGTGGTACGTGCTGTATGAGATGGAAGCAAAGTAGCCAAACAGAAAGATTGCGGCCCTCAATATCTCATCCCAAGCTGATCTCACCTTTCAGTAACCAAGTGTAATCAGTCATTTTATTGGCCTTTCATGGCCCAGGAGATTGAGGACCATGTCACTAAGAAGTGTCCATGTATAAAGTCAAAGAAGCTGGTAATGCAGCTGCAAGCCCCAATGGGTGGTATCACATCGAGTTCCCCGCTAGAGCTGGTGTGTATTGATTACCTGCATTTGGAGACCAGCCATGGTGGATATGAATATATCCTTGTAGTTGTTAATTATTTCACAAGGTTTGCTCAAACCTACCCAAAAAAGAATAAGAGTGGATAGACAGCAGCCGAGTGCCTCTTTAATGACTTCATTCTCCGTTTTGGATATCCATCAAAACTACATCATGACCAAGGCAGTGAGTTTGAGAACTAACTCTTCCACACACTTCAACAACTATCAGGTATTCGTCATTCTAGAACATCACTCTACCACCCGCAGGGAAATCTGCTGGAACAATTTAATCATACGATATTCCAAATGTTGGAGCGGTGGAAAGATCAAGTCCCACGAGTTGTACACGCATACAATTGTACTCAGCACAAGTCAACAGGCTTCTTGCTTTTCTTTTTTCTATATGTCCGTCATCCCCACCTCCCAATTGATTTACTCTTTGGGTTGGCAGAAGATGCAGAGCCAGACTCACAAAAGGATTATGCAAAGAAATGGGCCAAGCAGATGTCAGAAGCCTACCGGACTGCCAGTGAGACTAGCAGACAGGCCAGCACCAAAGGCAAAGCACTCTATGATACGAAGGTAAGAGGAGTGGTACTACAACCGGGCAATGGGGTCTTAGTCAGGAACTTGAGTGAACGTGGCGGACCAGGGAAGCTGTGGGCTTACCGGGAAAAGGCTATTTATATCGTAAAAGAGCAGTTCACAGAGAACCCTGTATATGTAGTGTACCCAGAGTCTGGAGACCAACGGAAGACAAGGACATTACAATGCAATCTGTTACTACTAGTGAATGACCTTCCAGGTGAAGCCCCCAACACCATGTCACGCTTAAAAGAACAACAAATAAAAAATAACAGTCAAACTGGACGAACTAACAGCAAAGGACATGGAGGCCCTCTGGAAGAGAGTCAACGACTCATCACCAGGTTGAGCTGACCAACGTTAGCCCCTGTAAAGGCAGAAGAGGGATTTATTACGGGCTACTTATCTGAGACAAACCTAATCCCTGAAGGCGGAAAAGCAATCCGGGAAGGCGAACACGTGGAAGATCAAGCCATTGTCACCGAACTGGAGGGAGAAGATGGAATACAGAGCCCATTCAGGAGGAACAACACCATGTCCATCTGGTGCCCAATAACGTGGCTGAGGTCAGAAGGTCAAGTCGGAGTCGACGACCTAGGCACCTCCTTACATATGAGAACCTTGGTCAACCCACACTGACAACACAAGCCACAGTCCATATCCTACCCTCTACACCCCTTTTACGCACATAATTTACACTTTCACTTCCCCACCTTATGTAGTGCCAGTTCCAGTTGTATGTTAAAGTATTAGCACAGGAGGTTCAAGTTAAAGTAAGAAGCATTGATTAGAAATGGTGGGACCCATTCCTTTTTGCCAGGAAGTGTGTGACATCCACAAAGTGTCACGTTTGTGTGTATATGTTTCTACATGTTACTCTTTAATTTATGTCTTTTGGTACTGAACTGGAATCCATTGTATTTTGGGGGAAATACGAGGTATTTGCTCCAGGCCAGCAGGGGCAGCGTTGATCAGCGAGTTCCTCTGCACCGCTTTTTCATTACTGCAGAGAACTCGAAAACAGCCCTGCCCTGCCATTTTTCTCTTGAATTTCAGGAAATAATCTTTCAACTTGTAGCCGTAGCCACAGTACCCGTTACACAATCTTGAGGAATGAAGTTTGACTTTTGTGAGATATTCATTTTAAGACTAGGGTTACAAAATTATTTTGTATTGTCATTCCTGAATCAGCAAATTAATACATTTTTAGTTTCTTATCAGCTGGATGATCCTTGTTTGAGGTCCTGTAGTTTTGCTATGATAACCATGTGTCTTTTTCCACATGTGGGACTAATAAAGGTGTCTTATCTTATAAATATGACACTGTTACCTGTTTCTGCTTTTGCAATAATTACGAAAATCCTGGAAATGTGGCTTTTTGTGTGTATTGGCCAGACTTTTAAATGCATCTGTGGAACTGTTTCCCCGTAGTCATTTAGCTGCATCGCATTGATTAAATATTACTTTTGCATATTCCAAATTTCTTTAGTATTAGTAGATTTACAATCAGACTGCCTAATCAGAATCAGAATCAGAAAACTTTATTGATCCAGGAGGAAATTACTTAGGCTACAGTTGCAGACACACACAGACACAAAGACAAAAATAATATAAAATATAATGTCAAAAATAAGACTCCCCGGAAATCACTCTGAAAATTCTAAGTACTAAATACACTATGCTTTGTACATAAAATGCTGTAGCCAGTGGAGAGGTGGATATAAATACTATAGATAAATAAGTAAAATTATAGCTGAAGCAGTGTACAAATTAACACAAACAGTATTTTGGAGTTGCACTCTATACCAAGCCTGTTATTGCACATAAGTGCTTACACAAGTAGTGAGATTTTACATGATAAAACCATTGCATAAGTAGTGACATAAGTAGTGATACTGCACATAAAACTATTACACATAAACTATTGCACATAAATAGTGATATAAGCAGTGATATTGCACATAATACTATTGCACATTATAACTATTGCAGATAATAGTTATTGTACATAATAATGATTTATCACACAATAAGAAAATGCACATCGGAGTAGCATTGTAGGTATTGTTTAAAAGAAGTGTGAAATGGCGAGGACTGATTTCTGTACTAGACAGACCTATCTATCTCTCTGTAGTGCCTAATGGACATGAAAATTTACCAGGTGTGTTGTGTACCCATGTATTCACTACGGAAGGTGTCACGCAGCTGGTATCTTAAGGGTTAGAATCCCAAGACTGCTAAGCACCTCTGAGGTACCCTTGAGCAAGGTACCATCCCCACACACTGCTCCCCCGGGCACTGTGTTTCTGGCTGCCCAGGTGAAGGTGACCATTCTGTCACATGTAAACACATCACAGCACTCAGTGTGAACAGCACAAAATTCTTCCTCTGTATTTAACCCATTCACCGAGTGAAGCAGCGGGCAGCCTGGAACAGAGCACCTGAGGAGCAGTGTGTGGGGACAATAGCTTGCTCAAGGTATCTCACAGGTGCTTAGCAGTCTTGGGAATCAAACCCACAACATCCTGATTGCAGGGCGAATGCCCTAACTTCTTGGCCACCAGCTGTGAAGAATGTTTCAAATAATTGCGGTTACGAGAGCGGCTTTAAAATGCTAAAATTTATGAATGTTTGCTTGACCGTAATGTAATTTTTTCACCAGATTAGTGGAAATTGGCATGATCTTAACAGGGCTACAGGGCTTAACAGGGCTAACACACAAAAAAAACACCTTTTAAAATGAATTACATGGTTTTTGCATTAAACTTGGCTTGCATGTTTTAGTGTAAACAAGCTCTTGAAGGGTCTCTGTGCTCTGTGCTGGCCATTATGGACCTCTCACCCACAGGAATGGACAGATCATTACTGAAATATATACTTCTGATCCTAATGTTTTTAATCCAAGAATCATTCCTCACTTTAAAATATGGGAATTGAGGGTCTGATGTGCTAAGATTTTTGCGCCAGGTTAAGGCTCACAAACTGCAGCAGGTGCTTGGTAAAATGCAAATGCTTCTCTTATTCATGCATATGCATATGACAGAACGGTAGGTGGAGGTATTACGTGTTGCTGATTACATATTACATTTGATGTACTAAAGTAGGCCGCCTCACATGAACACCTGGATCAGCCACTTTTGTTAAATGTCCCCACTTTTTTGCATGATTCTGACACAGCCCTCTTTCAAATACATATGTGTGTCTAGGCTCATGCACTGCTTTTGTATATCACACGGGCTTTGACAGTCTTTGACAGTGGCGGCAGAAGGCGGTTTAATGGAGGTTCGAGATTTGAACATGTTCTTAAAGCATGTTAATCAACACATTTACATGTATCTCCTTATTTAGCCTACAGCAGTTTTGCCCTGCTCATTCATGCTTAAGTTCTAAGAAGTGTATGACCCCTGTGCTGCCTTTTGAATGAGCTGTAAAACAGGGCAGCCAATCAGAAATAAGATTATTTACATATAACAGTTTTAAAGTGGCAGTAACAGAAACAGTCTGTTTTAAGGGATAGACAGATTGGAATTGGTGAAGGAAGAATAAATTATGATGAATTATGAATTATATATTTGGTATACGAACACAAAAATGTCATGGAAAAAAAACAAAATAGAGGAAAAATGTAGAATATGGGCTCTGTAGAACCAGCTTGGCCAATCAGTGTCTTTAATACTTAAATATTTGATGTAAAACGCTCAGTAACACTTGCTTGGTGTTGTGATGTGTCACCCTGTCAGAAACATTGATTGGTTAGAGGCTCATTTGCATGTACTTTTGTCAATATATATGTCAGTATTGCAGAGACCAAAACTGTAATTATGATTAACAGACATGATTAACAGATATACTGCTTATCCCTACGTTTTACACACACACAAAAAAGAGTGGTGTCGCCCACCCTACTCCACTGCCACAGAAGGGCTACCTATCCTGGCCCTTGTACATGGACAGTCAGTGAGGCAGTGGTCATTATTAGCTGTTCTTTATAATAAATAACATTTATAATGAATAAAACATCATACAAATGCTGAATTAGGGAATGATTTGGTTTAGGGTTGTTGTCCATAGTTAAAATAACACAGGGTGCTATAGTTAATTGGAAAAAAAGAGTTGCGTATACCACCTCCAAAACATCTGCTGTTTTTATGTATTATTGTGATGCTGAATCTAATTTACGAGTTAATAGTCAAAGGCATAAATTATTGCATCATCATGTACAATAGGATCATTTTCTCTACAACATGCACCACTGATATCTGACATGTCTAGTAGTCTGTTTTAATGTTTTTTACCCCCAACAGAGGATCAACCACTTTCCTCGCATGAATGAGATCTGTAGGAAGACATGTTGGCACCTAATATGAAATAAATGCAGAAGCACATTGTCTAAAGAGTATAACATCTTTCCAAAGACCTGGTGCTTACTGTCAGAGTGAGTACATGAGCTGGTGTATGTGCTATGTGTCTGTATGAGTAAGTTGCTACTCCTGCACTGTTTAGATGCATTTTTCTTGCAGTGTTCACTTAAAACTAATAAGTCATGTGTTTGATTTTGTTGTAGTGAGTGAATTTGATTGTATTTGTCTTTGTGTGTGTTTGTGTGTGCGTGTGTGTTTGTGTGTGTGTGTGTGTGTGTGTGTGTGTGTGTGTGTGTGTATGTGTGTCTTGCTGGCTTACAGCAGGGCCAAAAAAACAAGA
>JBBJLS010000028.1:9599946-9620681 GCA_037577275.1 Bryconaethiops microstoma | reverse complement strand
AATAATAATAATAATAATAATAATAATAATAATAATTATTATTATTATTATTATTATTATTATTATTATTATAACAACAGCTGAATATAGCTATAACTGGCACAAGTCAAGGGCAGTTTGAATTAAATTGATCCTGAATAATGGATGCAATCAAAAATGTGAGTGATAAACTTGTTGTACAACTAGACATTTTACATATGACTGTCGCAATCATGAATTATAGAAAGTGATTTTTGTTTAAATAATTACAATTAACAACATGATTGCTTATTGTAAGCATTTATTAAAGTACAATTATATGACCATACTGGCTGATTAGCCATCCTGTTTCCTTTTACACAGTTAATCACTTCATTCTCAAGCAAACATTATTCAATGCTGCCCTCTAAATGTTATGGCACTAATCAAGAGTCCAGCAGTTAAGACATTTCTCAATAAATGTGTTTTTGTCTTGTTTACATGCACTTGCCTCAACCCAACATATGTAAACATACCCATTCTGTTTTATGTTTCATTTGTTATGCCATAATATGATTGTGAAAGGTCACAAACATGAAAAATAATTGCAGTTAGTGCAGTAATTGAAATTAGCTCAAATGATTACGATAATCATTTGAGTAATTGTGACAGGCCTCATTTTGCTTTATCAGACAGGAAACTTGTGTTCATATCGCTTGTGTCAGGGTGGTCACTTGCCACATTATAAAATACTTAGAGATTTTGAAATCAATTAAATGGGTATTTAAGCAGGCCCAGAGTTTCATCTATGTTCCTGTTTACTTTGGAGCATTTTGGCTCGTTTTGACCAGTGGAGTAATTATGCATGCAGAATTTCTCATATTAGTCATTTCAAACAAGCTACTTGACATTGTCATGTCGTGCAAGTAAGGAGGACACAACTGTGTTAGAGAACTTCAGAACAAAATGAGTCTTTAATGAAACTCAGAACAAGGAGCGAGCTCAGCGAGCCCCAAACGGAACAAGTCCGCAAGCTAGAACGGTGCATGATCTGATTCTCCGAAGACCTTCCACTCTCCGTAGGGCAGGGGCTTTAGGGGGCACCCTCGGCGCAACATCCGAGTCGCACTTGATGCATATAGGCTCACTTGTAATAATGGCCAGTAAGTTGGGTCCACTTCCAGTGGGAACCAATGAGAGGTGAGCGGGCTGCTCACTGAGTCATGCCTGTCAAGAGAGAGGGAAGACACAGAGAGAGCGCACTGTCCACTGTGAGTGCCTCTTGAAAGCCTTAGCCTCATTGCCATTTCTCCTGGCAGGGTCCGCGATCCAACTGCCCTTGAAGCGCGGCCAACAGGAGAGGGGCATAGCTGGTACAGAGTCTAAATCTGTGCTTCCCCTAGAATAGAACAGGCTACAACTGAACTCAGGCAGGAGCGAACTAGGAGAGGATTTGGGTGACCACACATCATCTCTCCAGACTGGCTGGCATTTCTGCTGCAACACACAGAGGGCTCGACCCGGACAACTGTTGGAGAAAATTTACATTTTCGTCATTGATAATCATTTATTCTTTTATTTTAATCATTTGTTCTTTCATTTGCTCATCACTTGATTCTTTAATTAGCTTATTGAGTTATGTGTAGCAAGGCTACTCTGTTTCCAGGGACAGAGAGTTAGACATAACAAGAGGGAACTTATTGTAAGCTACATTGTTTCTGGAAGGTCATACTTGGGCCCTAAAGTCTGGGGGGACGGCAAAATATTCGCACCTGGACCAGGAACTGATAGAAGCTTCCTGAACTTCCAATTATGGAAAGGGCCCCGGGGAGTTGGCTTTACAGAAAACACATGGCAACAGATTCCTATAAGAAGGTATCTGAATTTCTGTCGGACAGATTGAATCTGGACTTGACTGAAAGGAGTGCCCTGAGGCTTGGCACGGATTCGGGTCTCCGCTTGCAAGTGTTAATAAACTCTTTCTGATTATTTCGAGCAAAGCAGTTTCGTTGTCCTTTTTTGGATCGCTATTCTCACCCGTGTCAGCTTTTTCAGTGACACAACCAATCACACGACAGAACCAATTAGACCTAAACAAAGTTAAGTACAGACTCCAACACAGAACAGGTGAGGTCGTTACCTGGTGCTTACTTAGTACTCAGGAGATGGGGGCTGTGGTTGAGGCCATTGACAACATTTAACATTGTAAATACCGATAAATACATAATAAATGTATATAATGTATGTGTGTGTGTGTGTGTATATATATATATATATATATATATATATGACTCTGAAGGAGACTTAGACTGATGACTTTCTGTAGTATGCTAATAAGAAGAGATTCAGAAATAAATTATTTATTAAAAAAACTTGCAAAATGTAATTGTAGCTATATAC
This sequence comes from Bryconaethiops microstoma, assembly GCA_037577275.1. Lineage (NCBI taxonomy): Eukaryota > Metazoa > Chordata > Actinopteri > Characiformes > Alestidae > Bryconaethiops > Bryconaethiops microstoma. The sequence continues at coordinate 9,618,323 of JBBJLS010000028.1, read as the reverse complement.
CGATTGAAAACTCCACAATGCATTTAGCTTGAAATCTATTTCAGAAAGTGTCCATATTTTTCATGCTAGTTTAGTATATATTCCAACTGTTCCCTACAGCCATTTCTCATTGATGGGTTCAAGTTTGATCTAAACATCTATGTCCTGGTGACATCATGTGACCCTGTACGGATATTTTCTTTTTTTATGACGAAGGCCTGGCCCACTTCTGCACCACCCAATATCGCTACCCCAACTACAGCAACATGGTGAGAGATAGAGTACAAACAGGCGTATGAAAGAACAGGGAATAAGATGGGAATGACCATTTTTCCTTATTCCAAAACTTTTATCAGGATAAACTATAGATATCATATATACCTTTTTATTGTTAATATGCCATTACTGCAAAGATGAAAGCTGACCAGGAACCTAAAGGAACCTAAAAAATGTATTGGAATTCTTTGTAGCTGGTGATGATAACTGAAAATGGCATTTCCAGACAAATGTTGTCTGAGAATAAAGACACAAATTAGTACACATGCCTTTGCACTTACAGCTCCATCTGCAGTCTGTGCTTCAGCACTCTAAAATGTACAAGCTGTGGTTATTGCTACTGTGGTTATTGCTACTGTTACTTTGTACATTATAAACTTAACTGTTTATTGTAAACCACAAACACTGTCTTTAAAATGTCCTCAGAATTATAGTAATGGGAAAATAAGGGGAGTAAAGGTTCTTGGAGGATAACTTCTGGAAAGAGCCAAGACACAATTTTCCAAGTAGACAAAGGACTCATGACTTAGTATGACTAAGCAGCATGAAAGCATGTTGACATTTTATATAAGACCAGTTCAAAAAGGCAGTTTTAGGGTCAAGAGATTTCAACAGTCTTTCGCTGTCCAAATCTGTGCTGTACAGTTTTTAAATAGCTGTAGTTTACACAGGCCAGAGTCATAGATTTTACTGCCCCCATAATGCACAATACTAGCTACAATATAGGTTCATTATACACATTTATCTCTCTCTCTCAGCACGATGTCTGCGTGCACTTGATTAACTATGCGATCAACAAACACAGTGAGAACTTTGTGCGAGATGATAATGTAAGCAGCAAAAGGTGAGGCCAGCTTTACTGAACTAATTATGATTTGGGGACATTCTGATTTAGGAATTTGTACCAAACTGGCAAGGAACAAAACATGGAACCTATCCATTTTCCTAGGTGGACTTCTCAGGATTTGGAATAAAAGTCTGAATGTTTTTCAACTGAATTACTCAAAATGTGCTTATCTGCTGTTTTGTTAAGACCTGCTGAGCTCTAGTATCAGCTTGTCCCTTTCCATGCAGAAATGAATTAGTATGGCCATCCTGAAAGGTTGTTCACTGAAAGCAAGGCAACACTCTCATGCCGCTTATGTAAGGCTTATGGTTCCTGATCAGCAAGAGTAGGTGACTTCTTTTTGTCTAGTGTCTGTTTTCAGAATGGAACAAACACTCAGGCATGAAGATGAGCACCTGGGAGGCTTCAGAAGGATCCTTCCACGCCAAGACAAAGCAAACTATGACAAGAATCTCAAACATTGTAGCTCACAGTTCCAGGGGAACTATAGCCCCTCGGCCTCAAGAAAAATGCACATATGACAGAAAAATGTACAGAAAATATATCATAACCATCATGTATACTTAAACATGACAAGTGTTTTTGGTGGTTTGGTGTGTGTGTGCGCGTGGGGACATGCAGGCAGATGCTGCATGGAAAGCAGCGATAGCAAAAGAGACTTGAACTGGACCTGCAGTTAGAGTCTGCTGGAGAGAAAGGAAAACCCTGCCATAATCTTCAGAAACCTGCACACAATGCAAGCGGTCTTACTGTGAGTCTTACCCAGTCACAAATGCACGCTTGTGAAAATAACCCATTCTTTATTTTAACCATTTTTATCTTTTCTGGGGGTGCTGTGTTTTAGCATAACCAAACGCATAACCAAAGGCTCAGCAGCCTTGAAGGAGCAGCAGGAGCTTGATGGCGTCCCATCATCAAGGAGGACCAAAAACAACTAGCATATCACTGACTGGCCAAGGTCAGCTCTCAAACAGGATTGTTTTGGGCCATTCTTTTGCATTATTTTCCATCATGTGTCAGTTGAGCTAGAAATAATAATAACACAGCAATACAACTTTATACCTGTTTTAAAATAAATTATATACATGGCTTTATTGTGTGCTAGAATACATTTTTGTAAGTCATAGTGAGGTTTTATTCAGTTTTATGCATCTGGAGTCACTTGGACACTGTCGTTTGCACTGTGGGAAGAAGACTGCAGCACTAATACAACCAGTGCCAGATACCAAACAGCAGCCGTGGCCAATGCCACACCCTGCACTGTCCCAAGAATCAGCCTGGCAGAGAGCCTGCACACAGCAGTGTGTACTGCATGGTGGGAAACGCAGACCATCTTCAGTCTCCAAGGGTGGGTGAATGGCAAACTCTCTTGCCAAGTGAGTGTTAACACAGCTTTTGTCTTGCAGTTATCTTTAAGGTTTTTACAAAAATAGCAAAAATAACCCTTGATGGAAAGGTAGCATTAAAAATATTGGTTTATATTAATGACATTGGATCAACAAGATTGCTCATAATAATGGAAATGCCATCAAAGTACAAGTTGGTTGTGTTATGTTGATTGCTAATTAGTGTTATATGTAAGCTATAAAAGTGAGCACTGGCCTCCTATGGATGTTTAAGGCTGCTCTGAAGACAAAAGGAGCCCAGTTCTTTGTGTTATCTTTACTGCTTGATATCTCTCAGTTGCTTGCTTTGTTAGAGTATAACAATTTAATAGGACTTTCTCTGTGTTTCTGCCTTATTCCTCTTAGGGCCTCACCTTAACATTATTCTATTATTAATTGAAGAATTGCTTTTATTCAGCATTTGCCTTGCAATCATAGAGAAGTGCTTATGTTTTTATCTCTCCAGTTTAAGAGTGAGTGAAACACAGAAAATGGGTGTTCCTAGTTGATGTTATTTGAACAGTATTGAGATTTTTACATTTCTGGGCAGACATTAGCCATTATCTGCGAAGAACATCTTTGAAGAATATATCTTTTCAAGTGTTCAGTGAGATTGATCTGTAAGTGGTGGTGGCCTAGTGGGTAGGATACTTGACTCTAGGCCAAGAGGTTATGGGTTTGAATCCTATTTCAGCATACCACCACTGGGTTCCTGAGCAAGACCCTTAACCCCACATTGCTCCAGGGACACTGCCCCTCTGTAGTTAGGGAATGGAAGTTGCTTTGAATAAAAGCGTCTGCTAAATGCTGTAAACGTAAGAGCATTGATTGGCTGCCCCAACCCTGCCACATTCTTTGCCAAAACCCACCCTTAAGGACAGATGGACCCATCAAATAGTGAGTAGACACCTGTGGGCACATCTGATAATTGCTCATCCCACAGCTGGAAAACTTAAAATGAGATACCAATATTTGGCAGGGGGTGTGGTGGATGGGTTGCTCCACACATGCAAAGTCTCGGTCCTTTTGTGCGGGGGCAGGGACAGGTGCACACGTGCAAAGTCTCGGTTGTTGTCTGGGGGAAAAGGGGGGGTTGTGCACATGCAGAGTCCTGGCCATTGTCCGGGAAACAAAAAGTGTGGGGAAGAAATTAATGATTTTGAAGAGTGAGGGGAGATGTCCCCTCCTGCTTTAATGGTTCTGGCGCCCATGATCTATTCCTTGGCAGAGATTCAAGTGCTTGGCTATTTTTCCAGTTCCCTGTAGCCTTCAATCACAAAGCCTATCTTCCCTAAGCTATAAGAAAAGCCCCAGTCTCCCTCAGAGCTTGAGATAATCTTAGTCCCTGCTCCCACGGTACAGAAGCGACCAGTCATCACCCTTGAATCCCTAAAGCCTGGTGCATTTTCATATGCTGACAGAGGGGAATTCAGGTAAGTTGTTACTTTGTCATGTATGTAAGTTATATTTTGAAAGACTTGGAACTTCACCTGTGACAGAAACTTCAATAATAATTCTGTCAGTAATTCAGAACAGTACTGCAAAAAATGTAAAGTAAACAGACCTGGGAGCTGCTATATCAATAATTGTGTATCTATGTGGTTTAAATATGATGTATGTGTTTAGAAGCATATATAATTGATTAGATGCACTTTGGGTTTGCTTTCATTATGCATACTTATACAGATATACACAAACTACATGTGAAAACTATAATTTACATGACTATAAATTGCAGTGAAATTGTAGTTGCATTTACATTTACATTTATGGCATTTCATCAACCATATTAAGCTATACTGCCTGCTGTTCAAACCAAGTTACACCTAAAAAACTCCTGTCAAGAAAAAGTTAGAGATGAATGCAAAAATCAAGAAGGCATGGAGTTAAGAGTAATTTTAAAAATACATGGGGAAGAAATAAATAAGCAAAAACAAGAGGCATAGTTAGTCACCAAGGTGCTCCTTGAAGAGGTGGATCTTCATATGATGCTTGAAGACAGTGAGGGACTCCACAAATCTGTTTGGAAGAGGAAGTTCATTCCACCATTTTTTTGGGGGGGGCAAGACTAAGAAGAGTCTTGGCACATGTCTTACTCTTCTTTTGAGCAATGGATGTTCCAGACGAGCAGTGCTTGATGCCCTGAGAGGCTGCTTGATCAGTGCTGATATGTACAGAGGGGCGAGACCATTCTTGGCCAAGAAGACAAGAGTTAAGGATTTGAACTTAATACGGGCGACCATAGGGAGCCAGTGAAGGTTCCTTAGTAAAGGTGTGGTGTGTGAGAATTTTGAAACATTGAAGACTAACCTCGCAGTTGCATTCTGAATCAGCTGAAGTGGTTTGGTTACCTTCAGTGGAAGTTCATCCAGTAGAGAATGCAGTAGTTCAGTTTAGAGATGATCAGAGACTGGATGAGTAACTGCATAGCTTTTGTGGTTAGAAAGCGTCGGATTCTTCTGATGTTGTACAGGAGGTATCTGCATGTTCTGGAGAGGTGGTCAACCTGCACCAGTCAGACTGATCTTCATCAAGCATAACACCAAGATTTCTTACCTTCTTTGAAGGGACTTAGTTGCCTAAGTCCCTCTTATTCTCATCACATATGTGTGTTTCTGAAGAAATCTTACTACCTCAAAGTGAAGAGAGTGGAAGTGGTCACCAACTAAATAAAAAGATGTAAATACATTTTATGGATTGTAAATTCAATGTGATATTTTTTCAGTTATTGAAACAGGATTTTTACCCTCTTTATTTCATATTTGTAATCTACTAATTATGTCTCTTATCTGTCTGTCTATCTGTCTATCTATAAATTTAGGCACCATGTGACATCCATATCACACTTCACTAACACTACTAGCACTGGCATGGATTTAGGTTGTTTAAGAAGTAACTCTGAACATGACTAGTAACTATTAACATAACTAGTAACTAGTAACTATTAACTCTTATGGAATAAGTATCATTCCTTTTTTCTTCCTTAGGATTTTTGATGTGTTGATTTGGATCCTGATATATTCACTGACAGTCAAAAAGAGTTGATTAAGTGTATGTCATAAACTGATATTTAGTAGTTTTAGTTTAAGGGGTCTCTCTCTTCTTTTTACTTGAAGCAAGAAAACCAATAAAAATGACTAGCCATTCCAAGGACATGGGGTGCCATATTGTTTACCAAGTGATTGGTTTGAGAACATTTAGGTGACATGGCAAGCACAATCACCAAACTTAAATCTCACTTAGAGGAAAGGTAAGACACATTAAACCTAGCTACCATGTATGAAAATTGAAATCCATGGAAACTTTTTACAATCACTTAAAATAACAAGTCATTTAAAACTCTATGGAAGCATTGAAAAGCAGTGTAATGTGAATAAAAAGCTGATTGTCAAACTGTGTGTTTTTGAGTCAAAGTACTAATGCACGCCCATTTCCATGCTTACAGATATGCTGCTGTCATGTCAGTACCACCTCCGTCATGGCCCCAGCTGAGTCTGTCACCGGAATTCTGATCTGGGGATTCCCCGTCTCGCCCACTGTCTCCACATGCCGGTTTGTTTATATGTGGAAGAGCAGCTAGTACGCCTGAGCCAAGCTGCTTTGCGTTGCCTAGGCGCCAGCGACGCAAGGCCGACCCAGCAGTCTAGCGTTCTGTATCCCTCATCACTAACCCTAGTGATCGACCTTCGTGTGCTCATGCTTTGAAGAAAATTTCTGCAGCTTCATCTCTCCTGACACTCGTGCTGGCCAGTGCCTCCAGCTTCTAAGAGTCAGTACTGACTGGGAGCTCCTGTAAGAGGCGCTAGCATGGAGTATGTACTCGTTAGCTGAAACTCTGCTTTCTCCCCCTCTCTCTTTAGTGCTACAGATGTAACCAGCGAGGCTGAACATCCCGTGGCTGGATTCTCCCCCTCTGTGGCTGCTGCATGTAACGGAGCTCCCGTTTCCTGTGTTCCTAGTGATTTCCAGCCGAAGAGTCTAAGTTCATCGGGCCCTGCTCAGCAGAGGAGCGTCGTCTTCATCCCACAGATGAGAGTAGCCCTTGCGTTTGGCTGGACGAAGGAGAGTGGCTCTGAGCACTTCGGTTAAAGACTGTTTCTGCCTAAGTTTCTCCCAAAGTTTGACTGTCTTGATTTCTCATTAAAACCCGTGTTTGTTTGGTACTCCTGCTTTTGCATCCTTCTTCCCCGTGGCAGACATGACAGCTGCCCATTTTTATGAAGCATGTTTTATTTCTGTCAGCATACATTTGACTTCATAATTCTCTTGGATAGTTTGATTTGCTGTAATGCCAGCTTTGCAGTATGTGATCTCTTGTAAATGCTTCCTGCACCGTTTGTGACTAGCATTACAGCATTCCAGACATCTGTGTACTGCTATTATTATAGGAGAGCTTATACTCAGTCTGTAGCACTTGTGTAACATCCCCCCCCCACTCTTTTCTGCCTATGCGTTAAGATTGTGGAGCAGCTGTTTTCCAGACTATGACCTGCTTGAAAGACAACATGAGACTAGTAGCCCTGCAGTCCCCAGAAATCCTCTACTCTCTAAATGTAGTAATTCTGCTGCGGATGATGTGACTACATGGTTTACCACAAATTCAAGACCGTGGATAGTAACTCTAGATAATTTCACTTTGATGGGTGCCAATACAACGTACTGTCAGATGAAGAAAACACTATTGAAGCACCCTCATGACATCAGTGCACAGCAGTATGAAATTCAGAGCATACTTCACCAAAGTCTGATAATAGAGCCTTAGTGCTGTGGCACTGGAGTTTCAGAACACTTTTGTTTCAGCCACACTCTAAGTACCATTGGTTCCTTTCCACATATGAAATTTCAAATACAGTAAATCCTAAATTGTTTTTAAAGAAGGCACTTTCATTGACCTTTATCATTCTAACAATTTCAGGAAACCACTCTTAAGCAAATGCGTTTATTTTGCACAGACGGTATATTGTCCTTTTTTTTTTTCATGTCAATTTGCAACTATGACTAATTTGATTCTATAAAATGATTAGCAACAGCCTACCTGAGAAACCACCTTCCTGCAAAATATCCTGGGTGGTTCACTGGAAATGGTATAGGAAGCAATCCCTTGAAGGACATGGGGCACAATTAGGACTTGATGTCATGTCACCATGCCCATTTCTTGGCTCCCCCGGGGCCAAGCAGCAGGATGTTGTAAATATCACACAGTGGTGCTTTCTAGATAAAATAAAGCTTTTACTGTGCATTCCTTTAGCTTTCTCACTACTTTCAGAAACCAGAACATTTTTTACAGTGAGTACCAATTTACCACCATTCTCACAATTCACATAGGGAAATTTTATTGTCAGTTCCCACCTATTTGTATCACAGCTATTTCCCACCATTCACATGTTGAGTTATTGTCTTAGAGCAAGGTAATGGTGAATGGTACGGTTTTCATTTACATAAAGCAGTGAAAGAAGTGTCCCAAAATGGGCTCCTTTGCCCATTTTTGGTTCTTGAGTAGTTCCTCTGTATGCTCCTCTAGTTCCATATTCACACACAGGCATACACAAACATATTTCTATCATATTTGTATAGTATTGCATTTCTTATAGTTAATGTTTTGAATGTTTTAATAAATAAAAAATGTAAACATTAACATTAATATACCACTGTGCCATATCCAGAACAAAACATTACACACCAAATGACTTCTTACACATGAATGAGAATGGTATGCTTTGGCATGACACACATGAGCCCCACAAATAATGTTCTGAGTTACAGTTCTGAGTTTTTGAAATAGTGGTCCCAGACCAATGCTGGTAAAATGCAAAGATTTGGTGTACTGGTACCACTTTACAATAAGACCACCCTTATAAATTGTTTATGAATGCTTTCAAAGGTTGTTATTTAAATAACAAACACCATAAAACCAGTAATTAGCAGTTATCATTGTAGTCTGATTGTAAAGTAGTACCAGTATAATTAGTTTCCGTTTGCAATTAAACAATCTTTTGAACATACCACAATTTTCTATACTTAATTTATATCTTTCAGAATCATATTTGAGGGTGTATCCTTTTTACTTGTTGTGTGCATCTGGTGGTCTTCTCTGATCACAACTGAATGCATAAATAAAATAGGGAATACTTTTTCCATGTGAAAGATGTAAATGTAGGGACCCAATGAACTTGGGTTGAATCGGACAACTTACTGCACTTAAGCCCCAAACAGCAGCTGAAATTTGTGGCCTTTAAGGGCCAAGATCTCTTGATGAAAATTAGCAAAGTACATCACTAAACTAAAATGAAAGAGGTTCATTTTAGCTTAGTAACAGATGAAGCAAGCCCTCTGCTTTTTCCAACACCTGTAACAGGTGCTACTCAAGTAAGCTAAAGCACCTGGATCATGGCAGGTGCTTTAATCCATGCTACCTTGCAGGGATGAGTCAGTAGTTTTTTGTTAATGCTTATTTACAGACTAAATCGTTGAATCCCTGTTTTCTGAACAATAGTTCTACCAGAACCTAAACTTGGAGTTAGTGCTAGGGTGACTATGAGATTGCCTCTGCTGTTACTGGTACTGAGAGCACATATCAGAGCAGTTATGAATTTAGGTAGACTTTTCAGTAAGCAGTTCTCTCAGTATAAGATTTTGGCTCATCATTAGAGAAAGCACTGAACCTGTCTTTGGTGATTAGTGGTCTCAGACAACTCTGTCCACCTCCTGTTGTTTTGTCTGGCTGGACTCTGTGTTAAGGCACGTTGGACCCATTCTGCAGTGGGTTATGTCTAGTGTGGGCTATAATGACAGGATAAGTGTGGTGTAGTATCTGTAATTTTGATAAGTGTCTCTTAGTTTAGCCACTGTCTAGGTTGACAGGCTAGAATAAAAGACACCTTAACAGGTGCAGAAGATTTTACATTGCTGCAGAGATTTAGATGAATTCGATGAGAGATTTAGATTAATTCGAAGATATTCTGTTTGATATTTGCTTGAGGTTTTTCAATAGTTCATTTCATTGTTTCATCATTTGATATCATGATAGAAATATACTTAATGCAGATTTTGAGCACAAAATATAGACTGCAATCAAAATGTTTTCATAAATACTTTAATAAACTTGTTTGTCATAGAGCTTTTTATGAAGCAAATATATACACAGGTTAATTTTACAGTGTTTAGGAGCAGCATTTTTTGTAAATGACAGCATTCTTTGTTTTAGAAAGTCCATAAACTATCATTTAAACATTTCCACATACGTGAAACAAAAATCAGTGTCTTAGGTAAGTGTGTATGGGGTAACCCTTTCTCTACCAGATCACAACCAATCTGATTCTTCTTAGGAGATGAGTGGCAACCAACCTTCCTTCAAAAAATCTGTCTTGCTTCAAAATCTACTCCTAGCACTAATCTAAAACATCTTGTGAGTTTGAAGTCCATGATTAACATTAGTTAAATTTAACTGCCATTAAATCCTATAGTAAAACAAGAGATGGCTTGGTGACTGGTGATGTACAAAGATGTAATGCCTTATGTTAAATAACTTACTGCCTTCACTGAGACAAAGGTACTTCTTCTCTGCATTCTAATAATGCAGCTGCAGGTTTTGGGCTGCTGGACAGACTCAAACCAAGGCTAGATCCCCCTCTGGGCTTGAGGAGTTGATCTGGTCCCCAGTGGAGGCAATAGGGGCAAGGACAGGCTGGAGGATGTTGCAATGTGTGCATGGGAGGATAAAGTATTGGAGATGGAAGCCCACCAATCCTAGTGTAAGAAGAGTGTGAAAGGCGCAGGGTGTCCAGTGGTCTCAGGGAGGCAATGTTATAGGGAGTGGACAGACCGGAAAGTGGGGTCATGCTTCCCATTCCAAGATGAGAGTACATGTGTAAGGGGATATGAGGCAGTAGGGGGTATGGCAACCCTGCAGCTGCCTGGCTCACCATGAAGGCACACAAGTTTGGGTCCAGTGGGTGAGGCCAGCTCAGACTGTGGCGCTGCCGCTTATCCTTCATCCGTCTGTTCTGGAACCATACCTGCAATTAAACGGAGGAAGCAACGTCCTGGTAAGACAAGTAGAACTGAGCTAAAAGCATCTACTACATGGTTATGTTCTGTCTTAAAATGGAAAATCATAAAATCAGTAGTAACAGAACCGTCCCCTTATTATCCATTACACAAGCATAGCATCTGAGTACTTTTGGTAGTTAACACTGCTCAGACACAGCCAATTAATTAGACCTGCTGTCTTTTGAAATTATTTAAACTCTGAAACAATTCCTAATGTTAAGGATTATAGTTCAGTAGCTCCAACAAATGAGTCTATTTGGTAGTAACTATAAAACCAGTACGTCAAATTTGCTATTCTGAGTCTGAGTGTGGTCCAATACACACTTGCCGTTTTAGAGGATAAAAAACAGACCACGTTTTGACGTGTGTGCATTTTAAGTGTCAAACACTGACCTTTATAGTAGTTTCGGGCAGATTGAGCGCTGCCGCCAACTCGCACCGTCTAGCTCGGGACACGTAGCTCTCCTTGCCATATTCCTGCTCCAGACGGGACAGCTGCTCTCGGGTGAACGCGGTCCTGTGTCGCCGGCTCTGCTCCACTCCGGCCAGTAGCGCCATGCGAGGGCAGGAATCCTCTTCCCCATGGTCACTGTCAGCATGAGCAACGGATGAGACTGGAGACTCCCTGCCCTCCGCTACTGCACATAAAAGAAAACACTCACTCATCGCTCAGTTAAGACGATTAGACTTTAATTTCAGACTTTCACTACTGAGGTGAAAGCAAAGGCTGAGATCGTACGCAGTCTTGAGTGCTTTTTGTAACTTATGAGGACAAAAAGCACATTGTATGATGGGATCATGTGTGCCCCGTACTGTCCAGTACTATGACTAACACAAGCTTAATTTAATAAAAGAGGGAATTGTATTTATTCCATCCTATAACAAAAAAGGTGTTGCTTAAACATTTTTACAGTCATTATCTTCCACAGTATCACGAATGAAACAGGCAAATTTTGTACTCACGCATCTTCTTTGGCTTATTCCCCAACAATACTTTGACCCCTGGGCCGTGCACGAGGAAATAGTAGTCCAGATATGTAGAAGTGAAGTCTCTACGCGTGTGAGCGGTCTCTTTGCTGTGCCCACCGCTGAAGACACCTTTGTTGACCCAAGTCAAATTCGTTTATAGGGAGAACGATGAGTTGTTTTTGTAGCCTCTGCCCACCACCCCCTCCCTGTACGCGCTCCCTCTCCACTCGTCCCGTCTTCCACTAATGAGAGGCGCACACTATCCGCCAAGGCGCCGCCTGGGCGCGCGGACACAGGGAGGTGTTAAAGTGCCTTTGGTCTCCGACCTGCCTTTGTACTTTTTTTGTTATGGAGAATTAAGATCGACCTCCCATTTGCTTACTGTCAGAGAGAGACAGAGAGAGGGGCCAGGGCGGCAGCTTCGGGCCGTTTGATGTCTGTATTTCAGAGGTCGAACATTAAAGCATGATGTGTGCAGATATACCTAACAAATGTGCTTTGAATTAATAAGAATTTGAAATTGCAAATGAATAAAATATGCTACATGATCCAAATTTTTGTCTTTCAAGTTTGCTTCTTTTGACTAAACACAAGTTTCCATGCAAGTGCAACAGGTTGACAGATTTTTGAAGCGTGTAAATTCACCATGTTTAATTGGAGTAATTGCGCTGTAAGACTTGCTGCCACTGTACTAGTGTATTTTGTAACTCAGCCCAGAAAAGGATGGATTCTCCTAAATATTTGTTTCTCTCAGTGTTTGTGGGACAGAGTAAAATGCGTTCAAAAACGAAAATGAATTGAAAACATGTCCAGGCCGTTTTCACCCAGGACGTTGTGGCCTGGTTCTTTATCCTGCCAGTAACATTTAGTCTAATCTGCCCCACTGTCTTTGTGCAATAGCTAAACACACAACATAGCATAAAGCTCGGTACTGAACGAACGTCTCCGGTGTTAAATTCACATAGGGTTTAACTGTGTCTTGTTAAAATTGGAATTCGAGAATGTCTCCATCTGAACGTTAACACATACGCGCACACACAGTGTACAAACTGAGTATGTTTGTGTTCCTTCTGACTCAAAATGCGTAATTGTCTGATAACAGATCATGTAATCGTTTCATTAGCTTTTGCGAACAGCTTGTAGGAATTACATTAGACCTTTTATTGTTAAATGGGAAGTTGTTAAATGCCTAACAATCAATCAATCAATCAATCAAACAAGCAAACACAAATAACATATCCAGTCTCCACTTCTGGAGCGAACCTATAGTAGAACCATTTAGGTTCTCTAAAGAATTCTTTAGGGAACCAAAAACAGTTTCCATATAGCAATGCTGCTAAGAACACTTAGGCATTTTAGTTTTTGAGGGGTGTTGTGTATGCACAGAACTCTAAAGAACCTTTTAGTGGATAGCTTTTAAGGAACAATTTCGTAACTGAAATTTGAATGCGGACAACAGTTTTGAAGTTTAAAGAATTTCCACATTCACTAAAGGTTCAATAGTTTTTCTTTCATGTACACTTAAGCCAAAAACATTTAAGAAACATTCATTTTAATAAACTCATGTTTTTTCCAATTTACGGTTTGCTATGTGCTGCTGTATTCAGTCTAAATAAGCAAAAGTGTAAATAGACAGTAAGTTTCTTTATGTTCCATCATATATGACTCCACGCCATCACATGGCTTGACATTTCCGCTTTGTCTTCAGTGGTCTTATTTCTCCGCCAAGACTAAAGCACTTGTTGGTGGCAGAATGACGCTATATATAGACAAACAATAGTCCATCACACACCTGGGTAATTTGATCAAACAATCCAGGTGTACGTTTCCTGGTTTGTGTTTTGATTTAGAGTGGTTGCCTTTGCCGCTGAAGACGTCCCTGACATCGGTGTCATCGACAGTAAACTCAGGATGATACAATATATAAAACATAGTACATGAGTTATAATGCATACTGATGTTCATCATTTTTGTAAAATCGTCTTAGCTGTTGTTGAAAAGTCACGTGGTATTTGAAAGGGCGGGACCTCTGCTTACGTGGAGGCTTGCAGCAAAAGCTTGTCTTAGATTAGAATCTGCACTAGGGAGAGAGGGAGAGAGAGAGAGAGACGCGGGTGGGGGGCGGGGATGGGAGGGAAAGATTATCACAAATGCGAGTTGAAACTCTGTGTTACTGCTAACTGTATAATTAGCCCTAATATTTCCCTCATAGTCATGGGCGCCGGAACCATTATAGCCGGGGGGACATATCCCCCCAAAATCATTCGTTTTGTCCCCCTATTTTTTGCTTCCTAGACAAAAGCCGAGACGTGCGCGCAACCCCGATCCCCCGGACTACTGCCGAGACTTTGCACGCGCACACCAACAACACACCCCATGACCCTGGCGTCATGTTTGGCGAAACTTCACAGCAGTTTTAGTGGTTTGTTAGTTTAGTAGTTTTTTATTATGTTGTTTTATGTCGTGTTATTGTCGAATGAAGTTCATTTGGCATTAAAAGTTATCTTTATATTGGAGAGGAGGGCTAGATGCATTGTACTAGTATTTATTACATTTACCGGTATTTATACTTGACGGTATTTGGGGGTGCGGATAACCTGTTGAGCCTAAATTATTAACGTAAACGGCTAATTTGTTGTGCCCGTTTTTCAGATTCTTATTCGATGGGCGCAAGGTCATTAACTAATCAGAGCCGGTGAACAGGGTGGTTCTGGCTGCTCAATAGTCAGTCCTGTAATTTTACCATAAAATGTCATAAAAACCTAATTATCTATGACAATATTTTTATTGCTGTTGTAAATGAAGGTTTTCAGCCAAGTATTTTCAATATAATTATCAACGGCACAAATTTGTGTTGTCTTACTCAACAATTTGAGCATTGCACAGTTCCATTGTATGTATCTAACTCCAAATCCACAGACATCTGCGGACATCTTAATTTTGCCATCATATAGAATAACTTATTTTTGACTAGTATAGTGTGCCATTAATTAATTAGGCTTCGACATTATTATTAAAAATGTAATGACGCAGTATACATGCAATACACTCAAACAAAAGCGCCAAAGGGATTCTTCAGACCATTGCTATTTAAGAACTACTTTTGGTTCCCTAAAAGGCTTTCATTAGATGGTTCTCTAAAAAATACAAATGGTTTTTGTGTCGCTCCAAATAACCCCTTTGGCGCATTTTTATATTGTATCGCATGTATATGTGTCATTGCATTTTTAGTAATAATATCCAAACCTAATTAATTCATGATACACTATACCACTATTGCATTCGATTATAACACTGTGAAAATATGAAAAAACCTACTTTGGCGTTTTTACCATTTTATTAAACCTGCTACCGCTAGGTGAAACATTTATCTCTAAGGAAAAAGGGAAATGCCGCTTTATCTGTCGTCCCCGAGAAGTTTAATGTACACATGTTTTGTGTTCACTGCGTATCTGGATTTTTGTTTATACAGACCTTTGCTGACCGGTTATGCCTTTCTGTTCATCTTTCTGTCTCCCTCGCTCCATTTCCAATAGGTGAAACTTCAAAATACGCTCCCTGCTGCCTTTGGGCGTATGATCACAGCAGAAGCGGATTTTTGAGCCGTGTCCCAGTCCGCTTCCCTTTACTGAAACTGAAGTTTGTTAATTTAATGACACTTGGCAAATGTTCATGGCCCTGGTGGTGGAGCTTAACCAGATGTGGGGTGCATAGGCTTGTCTTCCTATTCCCGACCTGCATTATTTGTGACACGCAATGGGGCGTGGCGCAGCATCTAATGAACAGCGTCACCAGGGGTGGATTGAGAGTCCTACAGTTAAATTACATAAATGCTTTCTTGCGTGAAATACTGACTCGTGTAGAGTTAAAAATAGATACCAAAATAAAATATAAAAAATACAAACTAAAGCACATGAAGTTCCCAATAAAACTAGCGTGGAAATTATACATATGCGCAACATCTATCAGCATAGGAAGCATATATTTGTACTTCTTTATAGCTAATATAAAGTTCTAAATTTCTAAAGCCCGCAAGAAAGTAATGCGAGCAAGACCAAAGCAGGGGCTGTCCTCTTATACACTAAAACGAACTAAAATGTCACAGAGATAGAACATCTATCTACATATCCATCTTTTCAAATTTCTATGTGGCCACTGGTAACGTCACTGTGTATTTATTACTTTCAATTCAATGCAGCGATAAGTATTCCTTTAAATGGGTCAGATCCTTGCTGTCAGCTTCATGACAGTCTTATTCCTTCATGGTGGATGGATGTAATTATCCTCAAGTTCTGTAACAATTATGCATAAATGGACTTATATAATGTTTAGCTTGGAAAGATAACAGTACATGAAACACACAATTAAAACAAACCAATTTGTTCAGTCTATTAAGTAACTATTTTGTCAACCCACAAATAAATATTTTTCAGTTCAGTTAAAATAACATAAATAGTTGTGACAGAAAATGTCACTGCGACGACACAATGTCACTGCGACGAATGTGGCCTATCTCGTTATTTAAATAAAGAAAAGATAAGATTACACAGGTCAAAATCATCAGAGATAAGTTTATGTGGGTTTTGTAGTGTTTTTCATGCTGATTTCAAATCTGTGTTTAGTTTTTGTAATGAAGCAGGTTATATATTGCATGATAGTGGTATAATTAGCATATAATAATCATGCAAATCTTCCTAATCTGGCAATGTCTTTTATAATAAACATTTTATTATTTTTGCCCCATTAATATGCATATAGTATAAAAATTGGATTTCTATTTGTAACATTATATATATTTAATATAGTGTCAAAATATCAGTATTCTTCTTAACTTAACTTTAAACTTAAACTTTAAATGCTTTTTGTTTATAAGTACAAACCCAAAATACATTATTAAGCATAATATTCGGCGCCAGACTGTAGGACCACTGGTTACCAGATTATTATTTGGGTGGTGGACCATATCAGACGCAGCAGTGATGCCGGGGTTTTTACACATTAGTGTCACAGCTTAGTCCAAAATATCCAGCCATAAGCAAAAACTGACCTTGATGAAGACTGTAGGGCAGCTAACAGAAACTGTGCAAATGGGCTACGGTTTCTAACTATAACAAGAAAAGTGAAGCCGCCAGATGTGGGTTGCCACATGCGCTTTGATAGTATACTGTGGCTGTTGTCTCTTAAAAACTCCTAAAACTCCAAATGCATGGAAGTAGTAGTAGTTTAAGTTTAATTTGTGTATGCCTTAACATGTGTAAGCCTAGAATGACCAATACGGTATCTTGTACAGACTATTTGATCATGTCTAGTTTGAAAAGAAAACCATTGTCTCTTATTTGCCCAAATGCTAATATGAAATGAAAGACTGACCCACCAGTGCAACCCCTAATGATGCTGTGTCCTCTGCAATGTCCTCTTCCAATACTGGCACTATAAGAGTTTAACAAGAGGCGTTGATGGTCTAAGGTTTACAGACAACAGGTCTGCAGTGCGCCATAGTCAGGTCACTAGTCTGACCTTACTGGCCCCCGTGTGCATTGTCCTGAACTCCTAAAAGTATACACACACACACATACACACACACACACACAGCACTCTCCCCTCCTCTCTCCACCTCCCTTCTGCATCCTTGAACGAATTTCCTGCAGCAGGAAGAGAAAAACCCATATGGCCTTTCTTTCTGTGCACGATTTCCTGTCCAGTGCAGGGCAGTGTTGAAATCAGTGTGAAGTGTTAATGAGTGAGTGAGTAAGTGAGTGAGTGAGAGAGAGAGAGAGAGAGAGAGAGAGAGAGAGAGAGAGAGAGAGAGAGAGAGAGAGAGAGAGAGAGAGAGAGAGAGCAAGGAGGACAATGAAGTCTCCGTCTTGCTATTCATATCAGTCTCCTGGATATCTGACCTACTTGGCTCTCACTGAGCAGCGTAAAACCCCATCATTTCTGTGGACACTAATACAATAAACACAACACAACACATACAGCACTGTGCAAAAGTTTTGAATGTGTTTTTCTGGGCTTCTGAGTAACACAACTGTCCAAGACAGCACAATTGTGTGGGTACGATGGCCCTCCTTCTCCCCCATCACTCCCCCAGCACAATGCAAGCAAGCCTTAAATTGTGTTAGCTAAGCTAAGAGCTGCCATAAAATATGCACCACTGCTATCAACTTGATGCTAACGTAACATTGAAAATCCCGCAGTCTTAGCCATGGTAAACACGTCAACAAGAGTGAATTACAATGTTTCTGCTTTAAAGACACGTTTTGCTAACACATACTCATGATTTTGTAACTATATCTGGCCCTCAGCATAAACAAACCCAAACATGTTAAACATGTATACTAGTGGTCACCAGCCTTGGTCCTGCTTTAGCCACGTTCTGCCACACCTTCTTCCTCTCAGTATCTTCAGAAGTCCTTCACTGACTGGATCAGATGCAAGATTGGATTAAAAGTAAACTGGTGGGGTTGGTGCCCACCACAATATGATCTCACTATACTGTGGCCATGGGGGACCATATACACTGTATGGACAAAAGTACTGGGACAGATCTCTTATTGAATTCAGGTGGTCCCTTACTTCCAATCACACCAAGACATTTTGGACATCGCCATGCCTCTGACTTTGTGGACACAGTTTGGGGAAGAACTTTTTCTATTCCAGCATGAATGTGCCCCAGTGCACAAAGCAAGCTCCATAAAGACATGATTGAATGGTCGGATGAGTTCGGTGTGGAAGAACTTACCTGGCCGCACACAGAACCCTGAGCTCAACCCCATCCAACACCTTTGGAATGACCTGGAATGGAGATTGTGAGCCAGGTCTTCTCATCCAACATCAGTGCCTGACCTCATAAATGCTCTACAGAATGAATG
>JBBJLS010000028.1:9585450-9598593 GCA_037577275.1 Bryconaethiops microstoma | reverse complement strand
TAGATAGATAGATAGATAACCTATTTTATGCAGCACCCAATTACGTTTAATCTCAAATTGAAAACTGCATCATAACATAAATGCTATCATAAATCTCAGAATGATTTGGTTCGCTTAATCTAGACATATACAATTAGCGCTAGGTTTTGTGATACAGTATCGTACCTTGGACAATTCATGCTAAAACAAAATGTTATTTTAGATTTTCTTGCATCGCAATTTCTTCTTGTCAACAAGGCGAAATATGGTACAAGCAATCAAAATAGACTGTTAAGATGTGTCTTGGGTTGTAGAATTGATGGAATTTACCAGCCCATCAATAATAAACCTGTTTATTATTCGTTCCAGATGTTGTGGCCCACCAACATGACGGGAGCTCTTTCCGCCGAGGTAGGAAGAAAAGGATACCGTACACCAAAGTACAACTAAAGGAACTGGAGAAAGAGTACGCCGCCAACAAATTCATCACGAAAGACAAGAGGAGAAAAATTTCTGCGGTAACCAACTTATCTGAAAGGCAGATCACAATCTGGTTTCAGAACAGGAGGGTAAAGGAAAAGAAATTTATTGCCAAAGTAAAGAGCAACGCTCCATAATGCGGATTTGAACTACTCATTTTTTCCTCTGTGACTTCAGACTGCAGAAAACAAAATGTCGACTTTTTTTTAACTGGGCTTCTTTGTGCTCTCTTGCTTGAGTGTTTGCATCGCCATCGAACAAACAGATGGACTAAGATAAAGTGACAATGACAAAAATAAGAATAAAAGAATAACCATCCCTGTAAATATGCCTGCATAAATGTACCTTTGTGTTTCCTTGAAGCCCTTTTCGTTGTGTTTTATATGGATTTTACATATAGACTAAATGTTAGGCATGCCTGTGAT
This sequence comes from Bryconaethiops microstoma, assembly GCA_037577275.1. Taxonomy (NCBI): domain Eukaryota; kingdom Metazoa; phylum Chordata; class Actinopteri; order Characiformes; family Alestidae; genus Bryconaethiops; species Bryconaethiops microstoma. Next base: position 9,597,709 of record JBBJLS010000028.1, on the reverse strand, counting down.
GTTTATGCAGTAGGGGTGTTGTTTATGCCCATCAATAATCCTTATAACTGTTATGTCGCTTGTAAGACACTATGAAAAAAAAACATATAGAGAAAAACGCATAATAAATGTTTAACTCTTACAGAAGTATGATTTTTATAAATTATGTAAGTAAATGTCTTCATTTTATCCTTCGGGATCGCATGCTGTATTAATGCAATGAACATTAATTTTTTTTATCCTTTCTGATCAAAACATAATTCGGTGGTTACGGCTAGGCATGTTTTTGTTTACATTCTGTTCAGCTGCCTTAACTCATTTCTGAATATTTACGCCAAGTATTGTCCCATAAATGTAGCGTTTACATGCATGCTAATTTCAATCAAATTAGAATGTTATTCGTGCCTGTACAAAGCTGAAAAAAATAGCTTCTCATACTATTGCATTAATTGTGTTTATTAATCTATTTGAAGTTTGTTTTTGTCTTGCCAGTCTATACAAAAGTCACCTGCTTTACTTTTCTGTTGAATATATGGCTATATTTACATCTCATTAGGACAACGGAAACAATGGAAACTGTTAAAACGTATCTTGACTGCTTTTCAGTGCGCAAATAAAAAGATATACTCCTCGTCGTGGGGACGTGGGATATTTCCCGCTTGCCAGTTGGGGGAAGGAGCCCGCGACTTGTAGACAGACCCACTAAATCAGCCCTTAACCTTGACCTTGAATGTCACGTGATCGTCAGATAAGCTGTGGCTTTTCTCTTTCAGAAACCCATGAATATCTAACTATTGCAACATTGTTAGCACATTTAGGCTCGACCTCTATCATCCGTTATTTGCCCCAGGTGCTGTTCTCGTTGAGATGCAATTATCCTTAAATTTCTCTTTCGCGAAATGAAAAGCTCTTAACGCTGTGGCTGCAGCAGGTCCAAGCATTTAAAAGCACCCTTTACTTCCTGTCTGCAGAGCGCACTTTATGGTGCCTTAAACCTTGAGCTGAGAGACATAAATATCTTCCTTTTGCGTATCTCATTCAGGTAAACAGATTTACGCACCTTGATCTACTTTATAATCTCCTGCAGGCGTAATTTATGTTCCTGTCCGTGTTCGAGCAGTTCAACTGGATGACAGTTTGCAGATTCGCGGCGTGCTGCCTTTGCAACTGTCTGCTTTACGCAGGTCTGGATTAGTGGAGATGTGAAAGATCCGTCATTAATCATCATCACCTTCATCACCCCGATCCACGTACTTCATACACACACAACTTGGCTCTGATCGCACCAAGAGCAAGCTCTCACATCCTGTTAGCACACTTACAGTTTTCTTCACCTCGCCTCGCGCAATTAATCCCCTTAAAATTCACAGGTTATCTGCATCCCAGTGTTTTTTAAAAGTTCATTTTATATTATCAGTATTTAGTAACAATATGATGCAACTCTTTCATTACGGTTCTAGACATGAGGGGTGGACCTGCAGTCTGATGACGTTCTTCAATACCAATAACGTAACAACTGCAATCCAGAAGTTATGGAGAGGGCTATGTGATGTTTTAGTTTGGTCAGTGACATGAAATATCATGTTTATAAAGATGGTGCCTCTCCTAAAGCCGTTTGAAAATTACATAATGAAAACTTGTTTTAACACAGATTTATTGTCCAAAAGTCTTCGCCATAAATTGTGCAAGATGAGGCCTACGCATTCGCCATGGTCTACAGACAAAACCGTAAAGCTGTACAGACAAACCCGTAAATACTGAAAGAGAAATTTGTTTGAAAGAACTCGGATGGGATACTTTAATTCTTCCTTCAGCTGAAGTTCAGACCGACGCTGCGTCACTTTGGCGTTAAATGTTTCCCAAAACAAGTAAACACTGTGGGTACACAACCACAACCATGTCTTTAAAATATAATAAAATATGAATGTAATACTAGCATTAATAATAATATCAGTAACAACATCAACACTAGTTACGTTTTTAAAAATAATTATAAACATTTTGATTAACAAATCAATGTTTCCCTTGTCCTCTTTTTCTCCTGGCCCTAGCAACTCTCGGGGATTTCATCGCACAAAGCCACGAATGTGAACGTGATTTCCCTCACTCTCAGGCGACAGAATGGCCCATAAACTGCTCAGGCCCTTTCTTCCACTTCTAGTTAACATTGAACTTGACAAAAGCATTCTAACAACCTGCGCGCCTGCTTGATGTTTACACTGTGCTTTAATTGTGGTTCCTCTGTGTCTTTTGCACGTTCACGATGTTTAGACAAGCCACAGAGATCGGCGAACATCAACACCAACGTCACCTTTGCTGAAAAGCTCAATTTCCTTGATTTGTTTGTGCTGTATGCGTAAGCTTCGCATACATTCTTGATGTCGATTGAATGGGTTACATACATTAACTCACAAGAAGAGTCAGAGCTGGCGTGCGTTACTGAAGCTTTCCTTTAGCTAATGATTGACTTACGCAGCAAAGTGTCTGAACAACTGCACATGTCTAACTAGGATACTAGCCACTACACAGGAGGTTCCTGAGACAACAAGCATTACGGCATGTATTTAAGCAGCCTTTTCCCTCTATTATCGATTGAATAAATAAGGTATGGTAAGACACAGATAACATAGACACCGTTTTATGGGTTTTTAATCATAGATTTGATATATTTCATCATTGTTCCTTCATCTTTGAAGAACTGAAACGACTACCATCAAATTGTCTTTATCTACATAACAAGGAATCGAGAGCATGCTGTCAGTTTTTTTATGCGTTTTAGTTGTAAACAAATGTTTTAAGCTAATCAAAACACTTCTACAGTTGGATGACGTGAACTTACATTTAAAGAAAGCTCACGTCACCTTTGATTGAACAAATTAACAACAGCACTTGAAAAATAAAAAATTGTAACTGGAGCCAATTACATTTTATCAATATGTATAACAATCAATATAACCGATTAGAGCCGAAGTAGAATGGGAGCCCCATTTTGTGGATCCATAATATTACATATGGAGTAGGGTATCTTCATGAGAAATTTATTATTTTCTGGGTCTTTGTAAATTGTTTTCTTTAATTACTGTTTATTCTTAAAGTCATATTTAGTCGCAACATAATGAACTGGTAAGACTGTAACGCATAATAAAAACACTCTTCTAGTTCTGGGCATTGTCGTTATAAAATAACAATAGAAAATCCTCCAGATAATCTATAGATACAGAGTACATGACTTCATTATGAAAAAAAAGTTCAAGAATGACTGATGCCAGTTAGCCAGCCACTTTATAGCGCTCCATATCTTTCCAGCTGCTGGCAGTAGAAGTGCCGTTCGCTTTAGGAATGTTGGACACGTCTCTCTCAAGTTCACGTCCAGTTCCCTTCCCCCAGCTAACGCCCCCACCCCAAAGGATCACCCACCTCACTCCTCCAGTCCTGTCTGCGTCTCGGATAGGCTTTTGTTAAGCAGTGGACTTTGGAGTTGAACTTGAGACATCTTGTAAACAATAAGTAGTCTGGCCCCTGTCTGCTTTCCGAGCCCACTGGTCACCTCTGTCCGAAGACGCAGTTAAAAAAAAGAAACGACTTCAGAAGATGGCTCCCAACGACGCGTGGAGTAATTTTAGTTCATGACCAAAACTGACTTAAGCGAAAAATAATGCGCTGCCTTGAAAGTTACGGGTTAGAGATTTGGTCGCATGGACAATTCCGCTGAAATACTGATATAAAGAGATTTGTTTTAGTTTTCTACAAACATTTTAGCTTTTCGTAAACCACACTATGTGCTTCCTGCCCTTCTGGTGGCTAAACAAAAAAATCCACATGAGGCAATATAATATGTGTCGTGAGTCTAGGTTCTAAATTTTTACAGACCAGAACATTTTGAAATTCTTAATGATTGGTGTCACCCTGAAACAGAAATAAAATGGAAAAAGGTAGAAAATAGAGCTATTTAGAGACACTTCTTCATTTGGTTTCAAAGTCATATGTAAAAAAAAAACCATTCACACCAACTACAAGTAGCTGAATGAAGTAGCTTAATACTGACCAGGATCATTTGGACTAGGAGAGGTAAAAGGCGATATGTCTGGTGGTATTCATCGACCTATCTGCCATTTTATTTTCCTAAACGTATAAAGACTCGTAGATCGTAACTCGTAGATCTGAGGTTACGTAAGTTCACAGGCATAATGTGTGTATGCATAAGCTTACTAAAATTAACTATTTATTCATTTCTGGCACGTTTTCATGCGTTTATCTTTTTACTATAGTTTTCTTTTGTTTTTAATTTAATTTATTTATGTGGTTTGAACCCACATAAATAGGCCACAACATGATGACAGACTACCTAACGCAGTATTTTATTGTGCACTTATTCTAGCAATCAGGAAGTTTGTGTTAAACCCTGTATTGAAGCTAATATCACGCCCATTCGAACACAACGACGCGTTTGTGTTATTAGGCTGCAAATACGAAAATCAGGCTTTGCAATTTTTTTTTTGGTCATAACAAAAATTCGCCAATGTAGCCAATATGATGTGTACGTTTGCTCTTATATTAAATTTCGTCTCATTTTATTCGGTAATTGAATAATGTGAACAAACACACGGCTTTGCAGAATATGTTGTGGAGTTAACTTTTCCATTAAGGTTTTTCCCCTTCCTAGAAGTGATGTCAACAGAGAGCTATTTACAAGCATCTCTTTCCATCTGCATTAATGTAGCTCGACGTACGTTCAGTCAATTAAGGATAAGAGCATTTTAAATATATTGTCTTGGAATACCTGTCAGTTTAATCAAATGACTTTCCACAAATGTAGGGTAATTTAGTTTATTCGTGGTGAGTGAATTTGAACCTTTCTTTGCATACTTTTAGAGGTGAGACTACTCTTTGAAAAAAAAAGGAAAAAGCCATGAAATATGATCGGTTTAAATCATTTACAAAATAAGCAGAAACATGGTGGGTGTATCGGGGTAATTATTATGCTCTCCATTATTTACTCTTATATAGACTGTATATGTACTTTACTTTCATTTGTGAGTGTGCAATGGCTTATGTATACCCCAACACGTCACAATTTCAAAATTTCACAAAAACGCGCTGACATTTAAACTACGTTTTCATAAAAAGCACACATAAGCGAAAGAACACGTTAGAAGGCGTGTCTATATACATTATAACACGATGCACATAAAACATGAAAGAATGCAACCTCCCCTCTGCTCGCTGACTGTGTTTCTGTCAATACTGTTCGTCATATAGGAACTATAGTAAACTATAGTCAGTAAACTACTACTCTAATCTGGCCAGTATAATATGACTAGTCTAAGAAGCTAAACGAGTCTCAAGTTTAATTCTTGTGGTCGGTATTCTTTGCAGGTATGGACTAATGAGTTCGGCATGTTTATTGTCTGTCTTGCAGAAAGCACTGAATTACAATGACTCGTGTTGACAAACAGCAGCAACAACAAAAGCTTCTGTCGAGCTAATCGGTACTAGGCCACCCATGAGTGGGAACATCACGTGACGGCTCTTCTCCCATTGCAGCTGAACGCAAGCCTGCTTCAAACACCATCAACATAACTTTAGGGCAATGCAATAAAAATGTATTGGTATGCAGCACACAACTCAAGTGTGAAATTTTACAGGGCGCTATAATTATGTTGACCTTATAAAGTCGAGTTGTTTTTAGAATGAATAAAGGTTCTGCGATATGATTACTCTTATTTGTTCCTTTGTTTCATGTGTCACTGGAATCGTTCAGGCGGCGAAATCTGGAATCATCATGGCATAAAATTGCACTTCAGGGACGTGTTAAACTTTTTCATTGACATACTTACTATACAGGAAATTCTTTCTTTATAAAATTCTTTCTTTTACCTAATCTTGTAGGTGATCACTTCTCATGCTAAATGATGCGTTTAAATCTATATATATTTCACAGAATGTATTAAAAGAAGTGATTACTTATTAAAATAAATATTTATTAAAAGGAGTAAGTTTCTTATGAGACGTCGGCCAAATCAAGGACGCTGGTAAACACTTCAGGAACATCTGCACGGGCAGAAATGAGCGTTTGGCAAATATTTGGCTGCAGCTGCTCCAACCCACTGGAGCTCCGTAGACGTGGTCCAGATGTGGGCTGCTGAATTAACACTAATGTGCAAAAAAAAAACTCAACTCTTTCGTATAGCGTAACACAAGGTCCACAACATGCCATTTCTTATCACGAATTTAGTGTTTTATTTCTGGAATATAATTAATTTACTGTGGTGATGATACATAAGGCGTGACCTCAAACGACAGACAAATCATTGCAAAACTTACGCTAGATTCTTCAAAACAGTAAATCACTGCAATCAGCAACGATTGTTAGGTGATTGCTCAACTTCAATTTGGTGTCTCAAATAACTGTGAGCAATATAAGACAGCGAACAGCGCTACAGCTAGTACAGTATACAGTAATACAGCAACTGAATTATTTTAAAGCCTTTATTTGGAGACTAATGTATACACTATGTATACTTACTTGCATCATTCATCTCGTTTTAATATCGAACATTATAACAGTAATCTTTACAATTGCAATAATCTATACAATTACAATTGAATCTTCTGCTAGTGCTGTAGCTGAATGCAATTACGCAGTTCAAAAAACGGTATATTCTGTACGATATGTGTTAGAATTTACGTTTAGCTTACACTACTATACGCTAAAACACTGCGGTCTTAATTTAAGGTTTTTAAATACATTTGGAGCATTTCCGTCGCACTCTTAACCAAGTCGAGCGTGTTTTTTTCGGACAGTTAATGTTTCACAAATAATGACATGCAAATGGAAATACATCTTTACCCAGTTAAATGTTTTGACTTCTGCATAATGTGGTTTACTATGAAGTTATGTGGTGAATAGGAATATCTGTGTTTCTGAAAATGAAAAGAGGAAAAAATGATTACCACAGGTGTTTTGTGATTTATGCAAATTGTGAGAAGTTATGGAAAGAGGAAGCAACAGAACTTTAGTTGCTGCACACCACCAAATAAAGGATAATTATAATACGTATGAATTTTGCCCTAACTTGACAACAAGCAGAATATATTGTGGATGAACTTACCTCCTAACTTGTACTTTAATACGAATGTAGTTAAACGTAACTTTACTAGATTTCACAGACTCCACTTTAACATTTCATAATGATGTTCTGTTGCTGAATTTTTTTGTAGATTTATTATACATTTTTTGCATTTATCAATCATTGATATGTGCCTATAGGAAGTGACTTATCAACCATTTAAACGAGCATTTGAATCAGAATATATTGTGTAAATACTGAGGTGATATCTAATATGTCTTTGTTTCACTCTTTGTTTTACTGTTGGTATACGCTGAATGTTTTATGTGCCCTGTTGTCAGAAATCACAGGAAAGTACAAGTAGGAAAGCCAGATGTTGAAGAAGTATTATTGTAAAATGACCAACAGGGGAACTGTTCTCAACATTCAAAATTTTGCATGCAGTTCCTAAAATGAAAACATTTTGGTTGAGATTTAGCAACATTTTTTAGGTTTTCTGTCAAGGAAAAAAGATGCTAATAATGCATATATTGTTATCTAAACACGGTGGTTTGGATTATGGACCTTACATAAAAGTCCTGGCTGAAAAACACATACTATGAGCTTTAATTAAATTATATAATGTGAATAAAGTGCTGTAATTCTGCATTGTATAAAATAGGTTAATAATCCCAAACCTCTGAGTGATGAGGCATTACTATTTTTTTTACTTGGTTCAGAGCCTTAGAGAACACATTTCAACACTACATGTATGAACAACATAATCTTCTAAAGGCTTGGAATTTATAGCAATGTTTGCTGTTAGTGACTGTTAATGAAGTTACCCACTGTATCTGAAGACTAGTATATAAAATTATTTCTAATTAGCTCTGTGAATTTTTGAGGCAGTACATTTATTTTTGATTAGTAAGGTAAAGGTGAGTAATCTAAATGTTAAACTCAAGATGTTTTATATCAGTGTGGTTCAATCTGTTCATAACTGAAAAATGTTCTTAGCAATATCCACATCTGTGGAACATTTCGCAAATTGTATGGTTTGTCACAAAATTATATATTAAAACTTCATAATGATCATTATATAATATAACTAAGAACATTTTACCAAATGGAGGTTAAACAGCCAAACTCCAGATATAAATCCAGTGTCTTAGCTTTCAAGTAGTGCTATTGCCAAGTCTCTGCTCTTTACAAAGCAGTTGTAATATGACTGTAAAGCAGTTGTAATATGTTTCTTCCTTAAAAACATTACTAAAAGTCAGTATAAGTATTTTACTATATTAAAACACAGTACTGATAATATTTTATGGAAAATGATAGTAGGAGGGCAATTGTCTTCAATTAAATTAAAGTGTGTCTCTTCCATTAAAACGGTCTTAGACCTAGGCCTAATAAAAGCTGTAAAAAAATGTATGAAGCTTTCAGTTTGCAACATATGCTTGATTGTAATGACTGAAACAGCAAGGTGATGTAGTTCATTGTGCTCTTGATGACCAACCTATAGATTTATGCTAAAGTTTGTGTCTTATAATGCAATAAACATTATAACGTTCTTAGAGTATATATTATTTTGGTCCAAATGTTAGCCAGGATTTAAACTTTAGTGTTTGTTTACATCATGATTAACAGTTTATTCACTTTTGTCCATCTTCGTTTGAATATATTATTCGCATTTGTGTACACTTGTTGAGCATTTTGCTATAATAGGACTCTACTAAAAATGACAAACTTGATTTTAAGAAATAATTGCTATACAGTTTCTCTAAGAGTAAGGTACAGCCAAAATAGTTGCTTTGTTTTATCGGGGAATTACAATGCATTGTCTTTTATCTATTGTTAGAACGTTTTTCTGGCACAATACTACTCAGTAAGTAGACAGTCGGCATTGTTCTATACATCGTATAGTGTTATAATTAACTGATTAGCTGAATGAAATATGAGGGAGAAGGAATAACAATGAACACTGCAACACTAGAAGGGACACTTCCGTAATTCTGTCTGAAAAAAATAATTAATTAATTACATTGAAGTTGTATTACCTATACTATGCATGGGAGTGTATATCTGAAGTAATTACTCACCTTTAGCAAACATAAATGTAATTACAGTGTATTCAGTTCGAGGCATTCAAAAATAAATTTACAACGAGTAGAGAGTGATTGACTCTTCTGTGTTGATTTCTTCTCTGCCACCTTCCGGCCAAACGCCGCCACTACAAGACACTCGCGTCCGAAGAAGTGCCCTTGGAAAAGACATAAGATTTCAGTTCTCTCTTGGTTGGAATGGTGAAATGTTTTTAATGACTGGTGTTCCGGAATAAGAGGTCTCAGTCAGCCAGAGAGACAAATTCTTGGGCATTCGTCCTTCACAACAAAACAAGGTCAAATCGGATGTCTATGTAGGGCTCTGATTTGAACAAGACTTGTAATTTTACGATTGTGAAAAAGGAGGTAACCGCTTAGTCTCTCAATGACGACACCGGCTGGAGGTTTTACAGGAAGTCTCTTTATTGAATCGTTCTCGCTCTGATAGTCACCCGGGACATTGTTCGTGTGTTCCATGACTTTATTGTCTGTTGGCGGTTGTAAAAAGTCACTGAAATACACAACAATAAAATAATTCATCCATGTCCAGTGATAAAGGATGGCAGTCCAATTCACATAAAAACTGAAGACAGAATTTTTAAAATTATTTTATTATTCTGATTATTTGATTAATACATGCTTTATTTCTTTTTTCTTTTTTACTTTTATCCGCTTTTCCATATCCGAGTTCATATTATGGGTTTTAATGTTATGATTTGTAATGTGGATGGTGACACTAAAGCAAGGCGCCCTCGAGAGAAGGGTATTCAAATGTGCTGACATGACAGACATGTCTTTCTTTCTGTCTGTCTTTCTTTCTTTCATCTTAGTAACGTGCTTCAGTTCACCCTAGAAATTGTGCAATATCGGCATCTTGTGGCCGCTTCACAGTATGACAGTTGTAGGTTACTGTTTTTGGTCTTTATTCCTCTGTCAGGCCTTTCCATTCCAAAACTATTCAGTGCAGTGCTAAACAGCGAGTGAACTTTTAATTGGCAGAGGACATGTGTTAACACGTAAGTGAAAACAAACGTTTATATACAAGAACACAACATAGGAGAATCCAATAAGAATACACTTTTGTTGCTCTTTGTTGAACAAAGAGGAATCCTATATTTCATATATAGAAGGAAGTCCTTATATTTTATACTTACTCGTCACGCGCTAAAAGAATATTACCTGCACCACATCGGCATAAATCGCTCACATAATATTGCATTCTTACATAGCACATACAGCATAAGAATGCAATACACAACAAATAAGGCCAGTTCTAAATGTGAACTGAAGGTGAGTGAAAGAATCACTAGAGCCTATGATCACGCTTAGCTCTGGCCCGCCGAGGCTACAGTCTCAATGTTTTATGAGCAGCCCTGCATTTCAAACAGATCCTGATCTATTATTGATCGATAAATATAAATTGACTTACAAAATCATGGTGACTAACTCCGTCGCTTATGATCTTGTGTCAAGACCCTAACGACGCCTTTCTTACACTGATTCTCAAGAAATATGGTTTGTTTGTTCGAGTGTATGTCTAAAACAGTTTACACAAAAACATTACACCTTACCTAAAAGTAATATAAATAGTGTGAATAAGTTACTTCACGTAAGATTGTCAAGTGATCCTCCCTCAAGTAATTTGCTTTGATCACGTTGAGATATTAAACACAACATCGTGTTATAATATTTAAAAATCCGTCAGTTTGCCAAATCTTAGGTTAATTCCTCCTCTTGGAACAGGGCTGGCAATTCTCACGCAAATGACACAGATATCATGTCACACATTCCCTTTCTCGGACTAATTTCCTCCGAACAGCAGTGCGGGCAACAGCGAAACATTACCAAAGGCATTCTGTTGGAGCAGCCAATCACTATGCAGCCCCGTTCAAATGGGGAAGAGCAGAGTTGTGAAGTGAGTATTGTAAGCTAAATACAATTACTACCTAAACGAACTTGTACAAGCTAAAAGTAAAAGATCGATGTTGTTTCAGTTGTTCAATTTTGCTTGCTTTCACATAGTCATATTCGAAAAAAGGTTAAATCCTAAACTGTAGTTCAAAAGGACTGGAAAAAATGTCACTTCTGCTGTGTTGATGTTTCTTGATGCGCAGTGGTTGTTGGTGATGTACCCAAAAAACTGTCAGTTTTGCTTCTTATGTTAGAACCAGAAGTGCGAATCTAAAGTTAGTAAGCACTAGAGCCCAACGGACACCAAATAGCCCCTTAAACACTACAAAACCAAGAAATGTAGTTTGTTTAGTTTAAAGATTAAGATATAACAGTATATCAGTGTTCAGTGCAAGCTTTTTCACTTGAAAAGTAATTTGTCCTTTCCAAATGAACGCTGCAATTATATTAGTGCCTTTATGTAACTTCTAGTCTTATATTATCACCTTGACAACAATTTTGTACACACTGATGCAATTTCAAATGATTATTATTTGTTGAATATTGTTTGAATAGTTTCTGATTATCTTTGTAATTATTTGATAGAATGTTTTTTTATTGTTAGGGCAATTATATACTACATTTGCATAGCCCTGTAACATGATTAAAATTGTAAGCCACTCTGGATAAGCATCTGTCAAATGCCTAAATGTAAATGTAAATTCGATATATGCACAGCGAGTAAGTGGTCGTATGTGAGCGTATATGGGATATTTTACTACGGATTTGAAGCACAGCACATTTGTTCTCATTGTGTACCATGTGATTCTGCTGCTCTCAGTGTATACATTGGGATTACTTACAAAACCCGCCAGGGGGTGGGGAACAGACTCTAAAACAGCACAATTAACACTATTATAGTAACAATTAGTCGTTGCACTGTTACATAAAAACAGGATACATTTTTGAGATCATGTGTTTATGTCACATTACCACATTACCATTACCAATATTTTGTTAATGTGACAGTATATATAGACGTTACTATATATATATGTATATATATACATTCAGATTACTTCCTCCACATAAGTATAGGGCAGATGACAGAGGCAAGTAAGGGCCAGAACTGTACCATTACTCGTTTGACAGAGACAGAGACAGAGACAGAGAGAGAGAGAGAGAGAGAGAGAGAGAGAGAGAGAGAGAGAGAGAGAGAGAGAAAGAGAGAGAGAGAGA
>JBBJLS010000028.1:9563043-9573890 GCA_037577275.1 Bryconaethiops microstoma | reverse complement strand
GTGTACACACACACACACACACACACACACACATATATATATATTTTTTTGTTTGTTTGTTTTTTATAGGGAGGAATCAATACTTTATGTACTATCCTAAATGTATTCAATACTATGTTCCATTACTATAGATCAGGGCTGGTGCACAAACTAGGCAATTACCTAGACAGTCATCTTTCTCTTGCCTGCCCCCTCGAAATGTGATTGCCCTCTAGGTGCTTCTCACTGGGCTAGTGTACTGTTGATTTGATTTGCTCAGCGTCAAATTTACATTGCCTGTAAATTTGACAATACTCAAAGCAATTCGGTCTGAGCACTGTCACTAGCTGCAATATTTGCAATGCAGAATCGAAGTATGATGTTTTTTGGAACAGAAGCACAGGTATGCATCGACCAGTTTTGCAGGTTAGTGATACACACCATCAAAACAAAAAATAAATGTGCATGGACTGAAGCTGGGAGCTGCCAAATTCTATTTTGCCTGAGATGGCAAAATGTCATGCACCAGCATTGGATAAAATATTAACATATTTAGAAAAATCTTGCACGTGGGAAAACCTCTGCTGATTTAATTTTCACTTAATTTATATGATTCCTTAGTATTATCGGTTGGGGGTTTCCTCCAAGTATGTTTCTTTTCTTAATGTGGTTCATGAAAATAAATTTATTTGAAGTTCTCAATTTCTCAGTTTTATTTTGTGTTCTGTCAGCTGTCACAAGCCTCCTAAATGTAAATGTGATATAATTGCATTGAATATGGGTTGTACTTTTAGATCGTGGAATACAATTTTTTAGATAAAGTGAGAGAGTTTAGTTGGTTTATTAGTAGTAAGCATGACAACAGCAGGAACTGCAGTGTTCGTTAAGACGCTGTTAAGTTTCCTTTTTACAATTATTTTTTTACAATCTACTGAGTGCTGATGTTCAAACGGCTTGAAAATCACTGATGACATTTCTTTATTGTTATAGTTTATGTATTGAATAAATATTCTAAAATTATTATTTTTAAAAAATAAATAAATAATGGCTTTTTCATAATGTAACCTGGAGTGAATTTCTGTATTCTGAATAATTCCATTAGGTTTCTTTAAATCTTTGGAGATTCAGATATAAGTTATGTTTTCTCCCCATTTTAAGCTATTCTCTATGATTGTGTCTTCTTTTTATGAAACTAGGTCCAGAATGACATTTAGTGTAAATCCGAAACACACATTGCTGCTGGATATCTCTGCATTTTAAACTAGTTACTGTCCCATTTATTTTCTTAAAATGCTATCAAAGGATTGTTCACAGCAGACTGCAGGGACAAGTATTCAAACTCTAAGAGAAGTTCACCCCTCAGATTATCACTACCAATTTCATAACTCTCTTGAATGTTTTAAAACCCAAAGACAGAAGCGTTCAGTCTGAAGTCACATTTAATATATGCTGTCCTTAAAAGTAGCCAAAAATTATGCCCAAGCATAATGCCTGAGTGTGTAAGCAAAACGTAAAAGGCTGAAGTTCAAGTGAACGACGTGAATGACTAGAAGCAGCTGTTTCAGAATGCATCTCTTTCTATCTAAAGCCCAGCATTGTCCAATGATGCGAAATAGACTTTTGTCTACGATGCATTTATTCTGCCGCCTGATGCGTGGTTGAAAAGCTGCTTATGCTATTTACTCACCAACATCACAGTAAACACAGGGAAATGTCAGGCTTTTAAATCCCCAGCTTGAAGCATTTGAGAGTTGGACAATAGGCCAAGGATAGTACACTGTGGCAGCGAGTCAGATTTCATTCAGCTGTATGGAATTGCTGTAATTGCAGCTCGGCTCATTGGCCCTATAAATTCCCATGATTACTGTCTACTATCTCCACTCTAGAATGGGCAAATTACAACAGAACTAGCAAGTGGACAAAACTGAACTGTCAAAAGTAGCTTACTTCATAATTATGTCCGCCAATAGAATAAGAGAAAAAATGAGAAATACATTTAGATGGTTATGCAGTTTTGTTGTACTTTTTAATCACAAATGGCCCAACAAAAGTGATGTCTTCATTGGTAGGCAATGTTCCTTAAAAGACACTTAAAGGAAGAAGAGAGAAATTGATTTCCCATTTTCCACATGTTTCAGAAGAACATTAAAAGTCATGGTTAAAGTGCTTAAATTTTTATGGTAAATGTAAAGCTGACCCAAATACAGTGTTCAAATATTCCATATTTTCAAAGGCCTGCGTGAAATGTGAGGAACCTCCTGTGGTGCTCATCATGCGCAAGCACTTCAAATACAGTTCCAAGTCTCTACAGAAGTGTCTATAATAATTCGTCTACTTCATGTAATATGTTTGTTTCATTTTTTAGGACATTTTAGTGAATTATATGAGAAGCCCTAAACTATTATCATATTTATTATTATAATTATTATTCTTATTAGTAGAAGTAGTATTATTAGTTTTAGTATTAACATTTCATGTTTCACTACACGTTTTAATTGTATAACTGTATATATAACTAAAAAGCCTTGAATCTTGAATATAGTAACACTGGTAGTTATTGAAGTTGTAGTAGTAGTATTTTATTGTTGTTGTAGAACACTGGAATCTAAAGAACACTTTCTTTTACATTTCTGTTCATCATTATATTCTTTAATATCCTCTCATATACTGCATACTCATCTATTATTCAGAAATGAAACTGAACCAGGGATAGAAAATAAATAGTTTTACCTTTTATCACAAACTTGAATGTGTGATATGATGGTGAAATGGTGTTACTACCTTGCAATTCCAAATTATTATCCAATTATGAGGTATTTTGCAGTGCCCTTATTTAGCTCTATAGGTAGAACCCATTAGACAGTAGTTTAGCTAGACAGTCTAGGGACTCTCTATCGTGTTACTTAAAATAATAGCTGAGTAACTTGGGGGTTTGTCTCTCACACCTACGCTATAAGTACACAGAAATAATGGCACGATAAAAGAAAGTGTTGTATTTTACCCTATTCTATGGTTTTGCCATTCTCTTGTGAATGCTGCAGTGTAATTTTTCTACTTATTACCAAGGTTACCACCTTTGACATTATGTAAAAACCTAGTCGATCAGCAGCCTTATAATCAAAGGGATTTAAATCCATATGATTACACAGAACTTAAGGTTCATAACTTGTTATATAATATGCTGTTAGAGACTGAGAAATTATGCAGGATTGCTCTTTTGGGGGATGGGGGAGGTGGGTTGTGAGATAAATGCATGCGGAATCAGTTGCAAAATGTGACTACTTATTGGGTGGCAGTCGCAAAACAGAATCAAAAACACATGATAAATGACATTAAAGGGCTCATGTCATGGAACACAAAATTCAACTGAAATATTATTAAAGTTTCAAAACATATTCTCCACACTCCAGTCCATGTTTGGTAAATTAGCTACAAAAACAGCCTGTTAAGACAACCAATCAGAACAGAGATAGTTTAAATGTAATTGTCTTAAAGGTAGAAAAATCAAAATGTTAATACTTGCTTTTGGTACAAAAAGCCACATGTAAGTTAAAAGCAGACCTCTGGGTAAACAAATACAAGAAAAATGTAGTATACAGGCATTGTATCATTTAGGGTTGTGTCTACTTGGTCAGTTCTTCTTCTTCTTCTTGTTGTTGTTGTTGTTGTTGTTCTTCTTCTTCTTCTTCTTCTTCTTCTTCTTCTTATTATTATTATTATTATTATTATTAGTAGTAGTAGTAGTATTGTTATTGTTGTATGCTCTTCACATTGAGCATTCAATTAGAAGAGCATACAAGCGCAACTGACTCAATTAATAACCTTGTAAATGTAATATTGTTATTGCATAGAGTAAATAATAAAAGTTTCAGTCGCGCAATTATGCTTCGTTTGGCACACATACATTTTTGTTGTTGTTATTGTTGATGCTGCTGCTGCTGCTGTTAGTTCCCAATAAAAAGTAAAGACATTATAAACAGAGGCCTACCATGCCTGAGTGGTGATAGTAGTTACTACAATCACCGTGGCTCCACACTAAAGCATAAATAAACCAGCATTGATTAATTACTATTATTTAGATATAGAAATGACAAACATTATTGTTCGATAATATAATAGACATTAATCGATAGATCCATTGATAATACTGTAATTTTTTGGGTAGATGAATGAGTGAAAAGATAGACAGACTGATAGATAGATTTGATACGTTATGACACTAAACGTGATCCATCAAAAGGGTAAATTTTCTCATTAACGCCTATAGGTTCGATGAATAATTTTTCAGGAAACGCTGGATTTCTGTAATGTTACGTGGGTCCCCGTTCCCAAGCAAAGCGGCGCACTGCCGTGTGGGCAGTATGTAGTGACTATAAACAAAATGAAACAAAAAAACAAGCACACTAAAGATGATCATGCATGCGTTTCATACACTCATTATATACACCTAATAGAAAATGCATTATCCATGCAATTACATTCAGGAACATATCATTGCTTTATTTATCCTTACAACAAAATGAGCTCAGATAAGGGCACAAAACGCACTAGTATGTTTAATTTCTATGCCTATAATTAATTTAACCCAAATAAAAATAAACGGAACTAGGCTTTGATTTATCCTTTAGGTACTTCACATGTTTTGAATTTATTGAAGTTACATGTGAAAAGTACTATTTATAAAATCTGTCCATTACTCTAAAATTTCAAAATACACGTTACTGAATATATTTCACAAATGTCCATTAACTGGAAAAAGGTATTGAGCCTGTTATTGTTAAGACCTTTACTTATATAACATTGTTGTGTGATTCCAGGCTGAAATATTAAACAACTGGAGGCATCTGATATTAGATTTACATGTGTGCAGGTAACAGAGTTGGGATGTCGGCAAATCAAAAGAGGCAAGAGCTTTGCTGTGACGTCCCGAGCGATTTAGCAAAATATATTACGTAATGTTTGCATTAAGTCTTTACAGTTTGCTGTACTATGATGGCAAAATTAACACCCACATTTCAAACCATGTGTGACTAAATCTATACTTTTTCTTGGGAGCGCGTGCACGGAATGCTATGGCAGACTCGTTTACGGTCTTCGCCACAGGCAGTATATCAGGTCTATAAAAATCAAGCTGCCTGATGTAGTATTTTATTATAGTATTAAACGACTAAAAAGTTCAAGTTGTTTCTTTCATAACTACAAGAGGATTGTCGCCAAGTATTGTTTAACACACTCGTTAAGGAAAATGACTGTTAATTTCCTAATAAAACTAGCATTATCTCCACGCGGCCTGAATAGAACCAGTCTACAGTTAAAGGGCATAGGCTGTAAAATGTTTCAAAAGAATGTTACAACCGCGAAAACTAACTAAACTATTAAAGATGGATTTCAAACTGATGATTTCGTCTTCATTCAGGCTTCTTATTGTGTTTTGAGGCATCATGATACTTGTTCCATAGACAAACTAAATTGTCATTAATATACTTTTCAAAATTAAGTCACGCATAACACACATATATCCAAACATCTGTTAAGTGAGAAGAAGAAGAAGGGGGAAAACATGATTCTATGGATTTTTTTCGTATTGTCAAAACACTGTATAATTTAAGTGGATATTTCGCCGACAGGTTGTAGATATCTTCGAATATATGGACACACTCCCATTTTGGATATTACATAAAAAAGACAGTTTATTTAGAGGGGAAAATATGGATAGTGCAAGAGGAGGAGAGCTCTGCGCAGCTCCTTGGTGGATTGATTTACGCCCCATTGACTCTTTATCAGGCTCGCGAAAAAGACTGACCAATCATTTTGCTCGAAGCGCACAACATAGCAGCTCAGCTCTACTTTGTTGGCGAACGAGTAGAGGCAGCATTGTGGAGAGGGGGAAGCCCAGTTCTATGGTACATGTTTTCCCTTCAATGAACTGTACGTTGTATAATGTCCGAGAATGTCCATTTCTGGAACTCTAAGCAACTACTATGTCGATTCCATCATAAGTCATGAAGGAGAAGATCCGAGTGCTGCCCGATTCTCCAACGTACAGTACTCCAACTCCAGGCAACCCGGAACCGGGGAGCATCCCGAGTTCCCATCGTGTAGTTTTCAGCCCAAGCCTTCTGTGTTTAGCTCATCATGGAGTCCTTTCAGTCCCCACACGTCCAACGGCTTACCAGCGGTCTACCATCCTTATATCTCAACGCAGCCCGTGCCTTCGACGGACACTCGGTATCTCCGCACATGGCTTGACTGCGCCCCGAGAGCCGAGCCACTGCCTGGCCAGAGTCATGTCAAAATGGAGCCTCTATTGGGACATCTCGGGGAACCCCAAAAACTCGGAGGACAGTCTGAATATGTTTTGGAATCCTCCTCGGCTCGGGAAATGAATTCCGGCCACGGCTCGGGATTTGAAGACAGTAAGGACATTTGCGAAGGTAGCGAGGACAAAGAAGGACCAGATCAAAGTAAGTTATAAAACGAGGAAGTGAACAGTCTGTAAAGCTTTTAATGCTGTCATAAAACGCGAACAAAGCGACTGAGACCCACAGCCTCCCCACCCTGCCAAGTTTGCTCATGTGGCAAGCAGATCTGGAGAGCCAGCAAGATTACGCGAAGCATACATTTGAATCTCTGCAGGTTTTGCATGTTTCTGCGTGTTTGCCTATTTTTGTTTCAACCTAAAGCCATGTACATCTGTGTACATGGATGTAATTATGACTTCGCTTACAAAAAATTTGGATGTTGTCCGTGTACGTGTATGTGTGCGCGTGTGTGTATCTGTTTGTGACAATGCCTGTTACTCACGCTTCAAAACACCTTAGTTTTTTAGATACACAATGAAGGATTTCCCCCCAAAGATTCTCCATCTAACTACTATGGGCAATATATTATTTTGCAAATCCTGCTGGGACATTGCTATGGTGACATTGAATAATAGAATACTTTTCGTTTGATCATTTAAGATCTGAAATAGCCAAATATAGCCAGCTCCTGGTGGTTGCCCTCTCCTTTAAATATTATATTCTGGGGCGTGTTAAAAACTGTCCATTATGGTGTAGACACATTTGAGGTTTGTGGATGACAGTCATTGATAGTCGGACACTTTCTCGATTTCCGTCCGAGAGTGGGCTCAGGTCAGCCTATCAAAATGCGGTATTTCTATCTTTGAACCAACAGAGAAACATAGTATGAACAAGGATGATTAATCAAGATAGTGGCTCCTCCACAAAAGGGATAGTGGACAGAAATACGTAGCCGGGCTACTACTGAAATCCCAAAGGGCTAAAAAATACTTTCATTCTTAACTGACGTGGGCATGTGTCTTGACAGACTGTTGTTTTCGATTTGGACGGACGAACGTGAAACGGACATTGATTTTAATCCGCGAAGTACGCTCGATCAACACAAACACTAATGGAATGGTGCACAACAGAAATTCCCATTGTGCTGCCCTGGGCGTCGTTCCAGTATAAACTGTAGGAAAAAGCAATGAAGATGGGAATTACATGGCCCACTTTGTGCTCGCGGAAAGAAAGTTATTGCCCTGTTGGTTTATTAAGTTATAAGAGAAGCCAACATATCCATTAATTGTTGTATGTGGGCTCCCTGGGACATATGATGT
The DNA here is from genome assembly GCA_037577275.1 of Bryconaethiops microstoma. Taxonomy (NCBI): domain Eukaryota; kingdom Metazoa; phylum Chordata; class Actinopteri; order Characiformes; family Alestidae; genus Bryconaethiops; species Bryconaethiops microstoma. The sequence goes on along the minus strand of JBBJLS010000028.1, from coordinate 9,566,290 downwards.
AAAAAAGTTTAGATGAAAAAGTGTGTTATCTAAACATAAAGAAATGTAATAACATGCTATCTAATACGAAAACCCTAATTTTCTGCGAAACAATATAATTGTCAAGAGACGTTGCCATAACCGACATTGTAAACTTCCAGCGTCTTGTATTCTCTGTAATGGATTACACCATGCACGGTTTTATTATTAAAAACTTTGCCTCGGAACAGTATCCCAATAAAAAGGTGGCAGTCTACCACTAATTCAAACATGTCCACGAGGCCTACCTGACTGACATTCACATTAATCATTCTTGATAGGGGTTTCTTCCTGTTCATGATGTAAATAGAATTGCTTCACAAGATTTAGGACATCCGAGACAGTAGATGTAGAAATGAAGTGTGTGTTTCGGGCTGTTAGACGATAGAGTATCCGCGAGTAGCAAAAGAGTGATCTAGGGAAGCTTGCTTGGAGTTCATAGCCCACTAACGTTCGTGATCTCCAAGCCTTAGGGCCGAGTTATGCACCCAACATTTGCTCGCTTGTCACGCAACGACAAGACGTTCTCTTTTTACAGAGGAAGAGATTCTGAGGGTAAAGAGAATGCACATCTCTTTACCATGGATCAAAACATTCTTCTACCTTACCGATTTTCAAGGTATATCGACATCCAACATGTTTCTGGACCTGCCAGCACCAGTTACTAGCAGAGCACGAGATGTAGGCTCCTAATATGTCTCAGACATTTTTGAACTCCCTTCTGCATTCCCGAGTAAGCCACCGAGGGAGAAGAAGCCTCGTTAGAGAAGCTCTTCCGTCATAATTCCCCCCACATTTCTCCCTAAAAGGAGATAATATCATGTCACAAACGACCGCAGTTTGGAACGCATTCCATTATGGTTAAGCTCTAGCAGGGTGAGGCAAACGGAGTGGCAGAGCCAGAATTGGAACGTCAGGACAGGGATGAAATCCATACGTTGTTCCTTTTATGAAGTTGCATTCATTGTTGTCATGACACAGGCGGTTCACACCATTCGTTTTCCAGGACTCCTGAAGCCTAACTCAATTGGAACGACACTCTAATGGATCACTGATGCAATATGAGTAGGCTTATATAAGGACGTGCGAGTGTCTGTTAGTCATTACGAATGCTGAAGAAACAAAAAGGCTGACAGGGCCATTATGGAATTGTGTGTCTGGTATGATGCAAGCCTATAATGCACTTGCATTTCGAGTGGTTTCTCCCACAATTTGTGCTTTTATGAGATAATATTGTCCGTAGGTCGAAACTAACATTAAACGCAATCATGTACGTTACATTTAGGCAATGCTGAAACTATGTTTTCTGTTGTTTTCTCATTAGTAGAATATTTTTGTCTAAAACGCTTAATGTGTTGTCATTTGCAGATGATCCATCGGCCAATTGGTTACACGCTCGCTCATCTAGGAAAAAGCGATGTCCATACACGAAATATCAAACCCTGGAGCTCGAAAAGGAATTTCTCTTCAACATGTACCTCACCCGAGACCGGCGACACGAGGTAGCACGCTTGCTGAACTTGACGGAGCGGCAAGTTAAAATCTGGTTCCAAAACCGAAGGATGAAAATGAAGAAAATGAATAAGGACCAGCCCAAGGAATGAGGGCTAAAAAGTCTATGCTGTCTTTATTTACTTTATTTTTTCCGAAAATATCCTTACCTCTGGACAGTGGTAAATGGAGTGCTTTTAGCCCATGTTTATAGCCCATTCCACTACCATCAAAAGAAAAAATAATAATCTGGGATGCAGACCAAGAGAAAATGCTTAACCATAAACATTCCTCACGAGTATTCTGAAATGAGTTACTTAATGCAAAACAAACACTAGTCATTAACTGACGAGAAAAATGAAACCATATAATGCATATCTCATTGTCCTTTGTTTTGAATTTAGTTCTCGCCATTCCTTCTTAACGGAAACATATCTACAACTAATAATATTTTTACTAAATAAATGCAGAGTTATTAAGACATCGTTATTTTATTCTGTGATTTGTAAATGTTTTGTTTTTGAGAATAGAGTGCGGAGTGGCGACACGAGAATAAGAATATTCTGTGATTTGTAAATGTTTTGTTTTTGGAAACGGAGTGCGGAATGGCAACATAAGAATAAGAATAAGAATAAGAATAAGAATAAGAATATTCAGGTTTTCAGGCTAGCTCTTTTGGGTATAACTCTACATTTATTTGAAGGTCTTAATACTGGAATAAGAGTAGAAATGCCTTTTACTTTAACTTTGCCATGCTCATGCTTTAAGCCTTTAAATAATACCATCCATGTGGATTCATGTTGGGTGAAATGCTCTAATAACGTTTCAGACAATGTAATTCTGTTAAGTCTTAATGTCATTTTAGCCATAAAAACATACCCTGAAAGATTACGAATTAGATTATATATAAATACTTGTAATGTAGATTACATGGTAATATTTTATCTGTAAAGGCAAACTAATTTAACCCTTAATTGTACAGGGCCTTACGTCATTATATTTTAAATGTTGCCCCAGTGACATCAAGAAAGGAATAAACTTACAGAATATATCAGCTAGATGTGTTTATATGTGTGTAGCTAGCTTGTCAAGTAACACATTAATTCGGCCATAAATTAGTACATAAACATAAACACAGCTGAATTCAGTCGAATTTACGTGTATAAATGTTTACATACATTAACGCATGGCTTGTAGATACGTTTAGTAAATTTCTTTTGTGATTAGCTAATTAAATGGGAATTTGTTTCTTGTGTAGACTTACTATGATTATTCTAATTTATTGTAAATACGATTTTTTTTGGAGGAATGCGTTTTACATTGCGTTGAAAAGGATGGGCTTTGAAGAGATCTCATACTTGAATAAGCAGGTAGACGTGTTCTTTCTATTTTTAGATATTGTTTACATATTCTTGTCTATTTGTGTTGTCAGAGAAAACTGTTGTGTTCCAGTATTGTTCTCTCGACATTGTATTGCGTTACTTGTGCAGAATTCTTGAGTAGTATCCAAATATGTTTGCATTTATGTATCTTCTTCTGTCAACTAAATGCCTGGACTTTTCTGGAGTCGCGTGCACGTCTGTCTGCGACTTTCAAATGTATCCTTGGAGTGTGAGACACCATTAACTTACACCTCTCTGTGTCAAAATCACAGATGCAGAACACACACACACACACACACACACACACACACACACACACACACACACACACACACACACACACACACACGTACACA
>JBBJLS010000028.1:9481878-9546987 GCA_037577275.1 Bryconaethiops microstoma | reverse complement strand
TATATATATATTCACATATGTATATACACACATATTGTACTCACTGTAGGCAGTTTTCATTGTGGCAGTCATTTACTTTATCATTCTTTTTTCTGTCGTGTCGTCATCTTTTCACATGCAGAAAGCATGTCAGCACACATTATAATACTACCTTATTAGGCAGTATACAAATCTACAAGATTGTTTGTAGATTTGACCGGCGAAGTAAGTCATTTTCTGATTACATTCCATTACAAATGATAAATTCTTATATAAAAACTTATTATAAATTCTATAGTTGAATTTTCATTTTGCGCCTCTTAGTTTAATTTCTTTTAATTTTACTAAAGCAGTTGTGTGCACATTACATGCGTATTTGTGAAAATAGTGTCACAAATGCTATTTGCATCCTAAATAGTAGACCATGATCATTTGCCTTCTTGCTGCACCTTATGTCAGGAAGTGACCAAAAGATTGCAGTTACATTAGGGGCTGTAAACTACTGTGTTTACTGCATCAATAAACAGTCCGGAAAACGCCATAAAAAAGAACAAAAAAAGTCAATAGAATGGGAAACAAATCTCTTCTTATTGGGGGTCAGTCCGGATGGCAACACTAACTCTTCAGATACCAAAAAGCGCTTTTCAAAATACTTGTCAGCTCACTGCCCAGCCCAATTTTTAATTTGTGTTGAACATAATATAAATTTACGCAGAGTATTACTTGCTTATATGGTTATCATTTTGTGCTTTGCTTTACGACAAGGCTGTTTTGTGTAGAACTGGAAAAAAACAAAATTACAGAATTATATCGTTGTTTAACTTAATAATAATAGATCATTTCAAAATAATGACTTCACAAATAAAGTTTCTTTCCTGTTGTCGTCCGATAATAATAACATTTGTTAAAATAATATCTTAAACAATAACATTTTACTATCTAAATTTCAGCAAACTATTTTAGGTTTCTTTCTTCGCTAATGTGAAGCGGATCACACGGCATTGTATAGATTTATTCACAGATTTGTCTGAATCTTGTCTCTCTGATTCTGATTCTACTATACAAATGTTTGTATAGCTATGTAATGCAACACATTTTTCTTATACCGTTTACCTACAAATTACGTGCCGGAATAGTCTAACAAAGCGGCCTAATTGGTAAGAAGTGCTTATAGTGTAATGAAGTATTGCTCTGTAATTGCAGTATAGCATTACATAAGTACTACATTGAACAAATAGAAAAGACAAGTCTTTTTTACGCATTTGCACATATTTATTGTGCACTTGTTAAAACATTCTAAAGTAATATCTCGTCAATATACTTTATGTAGGTATGCATGTTTAAATTTACATATATATATATATATATATTCAAACAATGCCAAGCTTTTGGGGACAAAATAAAGCAGAAACGCACTTCACCTATTATCATTCGCAGAACGCCTCTCTGGTCATTGCTAAGCCTTATGTGAAATTAACAGAAAAAAATGTCTACTCTGTTTCCTAAGCTTTTGTGAAAGAAAAAGATGGCGACGGCAGAGGCACTGCTGCTAAAGCAGTCATGAAGAAATGCAATAAATTCCTTGTTGTTTTATGAAAATTTACAACTTTGTGATAGAACTTTATGAGTGCCTGGGTCCTGGGATTGGCCGAGGATGGTCATGTGGATGGGTAACCGTGAACATGAACTTTTTATGATTTCCCAAGTGGTTATATTGCAGCATTCTTTTGGCCGCTGCACCTTATGAAGCTTCCCTGTGTTCTTTAAAGGTTCATCTCCCATTTAATAGTGTATTTTAACATGTAACAGTTCAAACCGGCTCCTCTGTCTGCTGCTGTTGAATAGGGAGACCAGCCTACTCTGTGCTCTGCTGTGCTAGTGTGGCCGACTATGATTGGGATTTCCGCAGCGTTGGAGAGTATGACTGAGACCTGGACACGCAGTAGGGTCTCATATAATTTTTCACTCGGGGATCCGACTCCCGTTGACTAATGTGACCGAAAAGGATAGAAGCAACTGCTCTGCTGTCATAGTCACTGCTTCGCACTAATGGCGGGAGCGGGCAGGGCAGCAAGACTTCCCCAGCGCGAGCAACGCCTAAAGGGTCTACTGACTGTCGCGGCGCGGGGTGACGAATTATCAACAAAGGTAAGGCATACTATAAGCCTCACACAAACGTTTCTATTAGAAGCTAATTCAAATTCTAACTATGCGCTCTCTGATGGCTTTTGTGATCGCGTGGCTTGTAAGTAAACATTTTTTTCAATTATTCCAGTTATTCACTTTCAGACTCAGTTCTCATGTATATTTAACCGCTGTTTTAAGCATTGCAAGTCCTTTACATGTGCTGGGTAGAGTTAATAAAATGCTTGCTTGACCCTTTCTCAAGGATACTGTTTTTCGTGATGTGAGTAGAGCGGTCAGGGATGCTGTAAGAGGGTTGATGGACCGGCTTTGTTGCCAATCAGATCGTAGCTTTACTTTCCTGGATCACTTATTACGTGGACTGCTTAATCAAGTAGCATGAGGCAATGCGACATTCCTACGCTCTACAAAAAGCGCTGACACAATGTGAAATATATGATGCTACATTTCAAAATACAACTGATACGAACTCACCCCAACTAGTAGAAATCATTAGGAAAGCCTATACTGAATGCAAATAGGTATGTGAGCTTTCCTTAGTCCTACAGCCGGAGATATAATGTACCTTTAAGATTTGTTATACGAAGACAAACCTATGTCAAGACTGCCATACATACACATTTTTTCCATCGATTGACGCTTTAATTGAGGGAACGGCATTGCTTTCTCTTGTCTTTTCTGCTCTCTTCGAGTCTGGGGCTGTTCCAGTCAGTTCTGCACGTTTACAACCGGCCTGTACTGTTTGTATACCACATGTTTAGGTTGTCCCTCACACTTATTGGACGACAATGTCGAACCAATCCTAAATATTATAAGACGAATTGTGGTACAGATTGCAATATAAGCAAGCCAAAAATGTTTGTAGAAAAATTAATACATTGCTAATCGTGCTAATTAGATCTACAGTATATTATTTATCAATGTATATATGCGTTGGTTTATATTTGTATTCGGTGTTTCAGACAAAACACATGCATGTATTTTATGATGAACATGATGATTCTCGACAGTTACGGTAAAATTGTGTGGTCAAAATGTAAGACTGAATGACTACTGTAGATATCTGTCTATTGTTGATGAGAATAAGCCATTGATGCAAGTTTTCACAGCTCGCCTCTTTACCTCGGCATTTGGTGCCATCTAGCGTTGTGCTGCAAACAGTGTCAGCGTGTCTTTTCATGGCTTGCAGTTCAGAGGAGAGACAGCTTGTATTGCAGTGTGTGTGCCCAGGCGTGGGTGCATGCGTGCTACACTACAACAGAGAGAAAGAGAAGGTGGGAGGGGGAGACAGAAAGAAAGAGAGAGAGAGACAGAGAGAGAGATAGAGAGACAGAGACAGAGACTTTGTTTATAGCACCGTGCGTTTGTTTTGTCGCACTGTGTGTGCGTGTGTGTGTTTCTCAAAGTGAGTGTGACCTGACATTTTATAGCAGTATGTGTGTTGGAAGGGGAGAGTACGGTTTACAACTGCGTATTTGTGTGTGTGTGTGTGTGTGTGTGTGTGTGTGTGTGTGTGTGTATGTGTGTGTGTGTGTGTGTGTATGTGTGTGTGTGTGTTATTGAAAGAGAGAGATCCTTAGTTTATGGCAGTATGCATTTGTTTGTCGCACTGCGCGCGAGTGTGTTTTTCTTCAAGTGAGTGTGACCTGACATTTTATAGCAGCGTGAGAATATATGCCCATTTCCCCCTCCCTCCCTCTCTCTTCTTCTCTCTGTCTTTCCCTCTGTTTTAGTCGTACTTGAATAACCACTGTATATACGTTTGCATGTTCGCAACGCATTAACGTAACATTTGAATGCTGATAATATGTGGAATAAATATAATCAAGCGCGGCACCTGAGGCGCAGATAACAGCAAAAGTTGGGAGGGGTATAGGCCTGTTCAGCCCGATGGTAGTGAAACGTAAAAGAATGCAGAGGCTGTAAATTCTCCAGGCTGTTGTTGCCGCTCTTTGAAGTGTCTGGATTTGGAGGAGATTTGTGGCGCTCGGACAGAAAAGCCTAGCCTTAAGGTCTGATATCCCTTCATACTCACTCTCCTGCCTCTTGAAACCCTTTTGCTCGTCAACAGATGACCGTTCCAAGGTTATTGCGTTCTGCGGGAATGAAGCGCATCGAGGCCCAAGTGCTGCCTGACCTGGGTGTTCACTCACCGGAACTTTAACCTCCTCTAGTACACACGCAAACACACATTCACCTCCACACTCAACCGCCCCGCCCCACACCCACCAACCCACCAACCCACCTAGCTCAAACAGTCACACATACGCGCTGCGTCATGCTGCATTTACGCACGTATAGTGTTCGGTTTAAGGTTCTGTAAAATTCTTGCATTTTGAGCAGAAACAGACAGAGGAATGCAAGGAACGGCCATTATGGGGACGGAGCGCTGCGAGTTTGTGCGAGACCAGCGGTCAATACAGATTGTGTGCTGCTCTGGTCCACGCGCTCCGTGTCAATTTGACTTGGTGGGCTTGAACAAACAAACATTTAGGTTTTTCCGATGAGAATACTTTCTGGGACAGTTTAATATTGCTAAAATAACAGTACTTGTGCAGCATTCTGATGTTTTATTGAGTTCAACAATAATGTGTAAAGAAAATAGTTGGTGTGTCACTGCATACGTTGAAAACTTTTTTACCTTGTTGTTATCATGCAATCCATTCTAAACAGTATTAATATGGGTTTATGTTAAATGTTTCCACAAAGAGCGAAAATCGATTTTAAAAAGAAAGCAAACACCGATCATATTAGAATGTAAGATTTGAGAGAAGCCACACTTTCAAACAAGCTTGCTTTAACTATTGGGATCTAAAAGGTAGTAGCAGTCTGTTGCAACATGGGATTTCTAAAGCTATTACTCTTATGCAATCAATACACACGGAAGCGCTTCCTTCCCGTTTTAATGTCGTCATTTGACCTGTGCATGCATTTTTATTTTTCATTTTTGGTTACATTTCCTTCAGATTTTTACACCACATACCAGCAACAAGCACAGATATACAATGCACAGGATATATTCTTTTTATGGTATATACTACCTAGATTACATGTCCTTTATTTTATTTTAGGCCTGTAGCCATGAATGACAATGTATAAGTAGAATTCAAACATCCTTTAAAGCTAACGGAAATATTTTGAATTGTTATTATTATTATAATTATTATAATTATTGTTATTATTATTATTATTATTATTATTATTACTGTTTGAAAATGTAAAGCTTTAATTTTATGAACCGCACCGAGCGCATGGATGATTTTGAATCATTTTAATGTAGCATGAACTCCAAACAGTCATGACTTAAGCTGTACATTCAATAGGCTATTGGCTACGGAATAGTTTAAAAATAAAATAAGCAATCCAGTTCTTCAAGCAGGAAACAAATATCAATAAAAAAATACAAGAAGCATATTATACCGCACGTTTTGTAATATCACTCGAAAAGTGACATAAATAACATTGCAAAAGACGTTTGGAAACAAATAAAAAAATAGCCGACAACAGATGAACAACAGATGAACAGTTACATGATATATTAAATAACATACAGAAATTTCCAGGAGCTCTGTCAGTGTCTTAAAGGCACCATATACTCACATTCTAGACAATGACACGGCAAATTCATGAGACCTCTGGGGATATTTCAGCACATTTGACAGAAAGTGAATGAAAATATGTGGCTCCTTCGGTGTGAAAAACTAATCCGCACGCGTTTTAAATGATATCCTCAGTCCGCAGGGCCGATGTGATTGGTTGCTTTGTAGTCCTGAAACAGCTCTTGTCAGGGTTCCTTACCCCACTGGCATTCTGCACAATAGTTTATATGATGACTTGATTGAAGCTTCTTTACAAATCTGATCCAAATGACATGATTTCTGCAACAAAAAAAGCAATAAGAAAACTGCATTAAGCGAAATATCTTCCACAATAAGTACAAAAATAGGCTTAAGTCGTTCTGGATTGTAATGTATAAAAACCACTAACATCATGCATCTCTCATTAATAATGAGCAAAGAATTTTGACCAAGCAGGGTTTCCCCTTGATTTCTCTTACAAGTGGATACACAATAGCTGTTTCCCTTTTACAGAAAGCCAAGCAATGCAAAAGGAAACGCGGCATCCTCGCCATGCCAAAAGGAAACTGAAATGAAAGCAAAACGCACGCAACCCCCTTGAGCCACTTTTAAAAATATCCACTTGTTGGGGCGCAAATGGTTTATTGGTCGTAGAGCGTCAGGACCCCGGCCAATATAACTGTACTCTTGGTTAATGGAAAACACACGCTCGTTCGACCTGCGCGGTGAAAACTCGGCAAATGACGTATTTGCTGGAATTCACAGGCCATATATATTTTAGTCAGTTTGGAACACGTGCATGAAAGCATTTAGACCGAATGCTCAGAAAAGACAGATGCGCTTGTTTTATTATACCACAACAAAGACAAAAACAAGCAAAATAACGGGCACAATGAGATTATCCTACAATGGATGAATAAATCTTGTTATGTCACAATTACACGTTGTACAATAGCTATCCGAAAATAAATTGAGAACAGTACTTCTACCATCTATTGCGAAAAAATAGGTTCCTGAAATTATTCAACTTACTGGGTATAGCAAACTTTTTCATGATCATTGTCCAATCGTTTCTAATATTTATGGATTACAGTAATGTCAAAAATAGCGGGTATTCCTCCGTGTCTCCAACTATAAAAGCACAAACAAACATAACATGTAAGGACGAAAAATCTGCTGGCTGTACTTTTGAATAATAATTACTAGGAAATGTGACTGTTTTGTGTATTTGTTGGCACCTCCTTTGTCTCAGGCGAGTGGATCAGACCATAATCTACTGTATATGGGGGCACTTCAGTCAAAACAGCGGAGAGGGCAACGCGCCGAGGAATTCAATTTAGCGGTTTAAAATTCCTATGTGATTTACACTGAGCAATTTAATTGGAAGGAAAGAGAAGGGAGAAAGACTGGGGGAAAAAAACCTTTCAGCTTTCTGCTGTGATCCCCTGGCGCATGCAATCACAGCCCCCCTCAAGGGTGCTATTTTGCAGGCACGACCGCTTGCGATTGGTCAATGAATGGTCAGATGGTACGGTTTCCCTCTGTCCCGCACTGGCACATAGCCACCCAGCACCCCCCCCTCAACTAAAACCCAATCTCCGATAAACTACTAATAGCTAAACCACTTGGACTATAAAACACAACAAATCATAAACCAAGGAAAAGAGCCGTGCCCTCCCAATGAGTTCCTATTTTGTAAACTCAACTTTCCCTGTGACTCTGCCCGGAGGACAGGAGTCGTTTCTGGGACAGATACCCTTATACTCCTCCGGATACACAGACCCTTTACGACACTATCCCGGTGCTGGTTATGGCGCTAGCAGTGTTCAGGAGAAGGCGTACCCCTCCTCCTTTTACCAGAACAGTGCTTACGGCAGAGCGAGCGCCGCCGGTGCTTGCGATTACGCGACGGCGAGCTTCTACAGGGAAAAAGACCCTGCTTGTGCCCTTTCCAGCATAGAGGAACATTCTCTCGCCCTTAGTCAGGATCACCGAAAAACCGACTGCACAGGGCCGGCGGGCAAAAGCATCTACACCGAAAGCGACGAACAGAAGCCGACGGCGCCGGTTTACCCATGGATGCAACGAATGAACTCGTGTAACGGTAAGCTTCACGTTGTCACGTTTTCCTTTCTTTTAGTTTGTTTTAGGCTCATTGTTAAGGAACAGAGCTGAGGTGTGCTACATGACTTACTGTCCGACTGTGCAATGCCGGAAGCCCATGCATTGTAAATACACTCACCATTCTGTTCTTCCCCAGCATAATGTCATACTGAAATCGGAGAACACCCTCACGACACCCTTGTTATCTCTCTTATATGCTAGCGTGTTTATTTTCGTATCCCAAGACTGACGACGAATAGTGTATTCGGATGTCGCTAAGCTTAAACTTACACCTTAGATTAAACGTGAAGTGCTATGTACGACCAGGGCAATTGTAGCGTCATCATAAAAATGCTCGTATTGTTGTTTTAGACAAGATCCCCCTCTGTTCACACACAATTGCACACTAAAAAGGCACAATGCGAGTTCAGTTTACAATAACAGAGCATATGCTTACAACAGCAAGCCCAAGAGCCATGTGAAATTGGTTTTACAGGAAAAGCGAAAGTATCACAATACTGTAAATAGCATATATTTATTTATTTATGTATATTTCCATTTCGTGTAAGGTCCATTTAGAGGATTTTGAATATTCTGATGCAAGACTCTTATAAATATTCTACATCCTTCGGTGTTTATTTGCTGTTCTATAAAAAAAATTGTTGGATGGTAAATGTTGAATGCAAAAGTTAAATATTTCATTGACAGACTTGTTATCGTTAGAAATTATACAGATTTTAAAAAATGAAGCGGCGTCAAATTGCAGCATTGCCCAGTGTAGTTGTTTAAATGTAAGAAGTTTGACATGACACTTAAACGAGCTGAAAATCTATGTACAAAACAAAAGTAACACGGCACATTCTCGGTTTTCTTGTGACTATTTTTGAGTTGTTCACCATCACTCAGTCCAATCCGAATACCAATGTCCAGTCTCTAAAGTTATGTCGTAGGCAGCAGATACTGAATGCTTAAAAAGTCTCCTGAGACATAAGACTGGCAAGTCATGTTGTTGCCCTCAAGCTATTTTGGATACATCTGTCATTGTAATATGCACTTTCCGTGTTAATGTTTGACTTTCTTTCCCTCCTTTCTTTCCTTTTTTATGGACAGGGACCTTTGGCAACCCTGGCCGGAGGGGTCGTCAGACGTACACCCGTTACCAGACGCTAGAGCTCGAGAAAGAGTTCCATTTTAACAGGTATCTGACCCGGAGGCGTCGTATCGAGATTGCGCACGCACTGTGCCTGACGGAACGCCAGATCAAGATCTGGTTCCAAAATCGACGTATGAAGTGGAAAAAAGAGAACAAATTGATCAACTCTTCACAAACCAGTGGCGAGGATGAAGAAGAGAAGAGGACTGAATGAAATAAAAAAAACGAAACGCAAGAAATAGAAAAATGATATAGAAGGCACCTCAGTTAATCATCAGAACGGAAGACTTTCCATGTGTAAATAAATTCGCGCCAGTTAGTTTGTGTTGGTAAATTCGTTGTGGCATTCCACTTGTCATTTTATTATTATTTTTTTGTACATGGTGTCTAATTAATGTGTTTGTGTGACCATATCCCGACTTGGGATTTGGTCTAACATATCCTGACTTGGGATTTGCTATGCTCAACGAAGCTATTTGAAATGTTTTATTCATGTTCATATTTAAGCTATGTGAAAATAAAATAAAATTCTCATTGTACGTATTTCTTTTCTAATTCTTACGATTATGTAGAAATTGTTTGTGTTCGTTGAGGTTACGAAAAAAGGCTAATCTCGTAAATTTCAAACTGCGCTAAACTAAACGAGGATAAGGTTTATATGAAGTTTGTACGTGTTTCTCCTTGTTAACTTTGTCAGGAAAAACACACAGAATAAACAAACCATACGCTCGACCTGTTTTGCCCTCTTTGCAAACAACAATATCAATTTAGATGTCCCCGGAACATTATTGAGGAATTAACTTGATTTCCATTGAAAATATGTAAATACGTGCGCAATGATTGCGCAATGAATACGCCCATCTAATTAGCGTGGTTCAGAGATTTGTTCACTACTTTAAACACTAGTTTTCAGTTATAAAAATAACTGAATAGCTGCTGCTTTCCAGGAAAACCATCTCTCGACATATTTATATTTATGCAGAACATGTTGTACATGAACTCAAAAAACCGTCAACCAGGCAAATGGGTTCGCTTTCTAAGATAGAAAGATAAAGTGACCGGAATGTCCTTACAAAGTGTAAAGAAGAGATCCGTGGTCTTTAATAGATGTCGAAGTGAAAGCTGGCCTGTCCGTGCTGTGCATTCACCCAGAACCAGTCAAAAGCCTAGGATCTTGAGCCTCTTAGTGTTCCTTTCAGGTAAATGCGCTTAGGTAATCACGCAAGAACACACGAGGACACCACGGTAATGTAATGAATAAAAAATAATTTGCATAGTTTCTGCTCAAAGATCACCTCTCATGCTCACCTCACAGGAGGTGCTTGCATCTATATGTAAACCCATGCAAAATATACTAGAGACTTGTTTTGAAAATGACAGTGCTATTGTGGTTCTTTAATTGTTGTGTTTTGTAGTAGTCTTTTCTATTTTTGGTTAATTTAGAATGTTTATGATTCTATAACCAGTATTTGCGATAATTCAGCTGCAGTTTTTCAGTTTAATTGTAAGCACAAATGTCAGACACAAAAGTGGATTGCATGTCATGATGCAAATACATGAAATTGCTTGTGTCCTTGTGTCAACAAACCATATATCTGCTCTGGTCATATATCACAGCCTTACATTCCTTATGGGCTACTCATTCCATACATTTTACAGTCAGATACTCTTCTTGGTTCATATACATTCTTTCTCAAATGTTTCTCTCGTTTAATCAACAAACAAAAATGTCGTGCAATCATCGAAGCACCCATTCACATAAAACTTGAACGTAACCGCATATAATGAATCATAAAATGTGTGTCTGTGAGATTTACTATTGTTATTATTATTATTATTATTATTATTATTATTATTATTATTATTATTATTATTATTATTATTATGTCTAATAATGATACCTGTTGATAAACGTGTAAACGGGGTAAACGTTTTCAAAGGGATAGAGTGGTTTTCCAGTCATAAAATGGATTTTGGCTTTTTCAATAGTATTTATTTATTAGCAATGCCCTATGGTTTTATTTACATTTTAACATAAATGCATTTTCTGCATTATCTCATGATTCCAACATGTGATGAGCACAATGTGGGGCGGCAAAAGGTTTTCATCACTGTACAGAGAATAAAATGGGTTGAGAAACCTAGAAAATGTCTTCCATGTGATATAATTTATTTCCCCAGTAGGTGACGCTGTCTGCTCACACGCGGCATATCCTTGCCATGGGAGGCACATGATGACTCGAGCCTAACGACTCCCCGTCTCGTCATCATTTGTAACCATAGAGCATGAATTACCTCTTGAAGTCATCAGTGAGAATTTACGACTGGTCAACAAAAGCACGTGATTCCCAAACGCACCCCCACCCCCATATTTGGCCGCATACATAGCAAAAACGAAGTACAGTGCATTGCTATAATTCATTAATACATCATAAATCGTGAAGCACAGCGTTATAACGACCAAGATCTACAAATCAAGCCCTCTAAAACAACCTAAATGAGCTCTTACTTTGTAAACTCGTTCTCAGGGCGCTACCCAAATGGCCCCGACTATCAGTTACTAAATTATGGAACTAGCAGCAGCGCTATGAACGCCTCGTACAGGGACTCCGGCACCATGCATTCAGGCTCTTACGGCTACAACTACAATGGGATGGACCTAAGCGTCAATCGTTCAACCAACACGGGCCATTTTGGGGCGGTTGGGGACAACTCCCGGGGCTTCCAGTCTCCAGCCCCGGAGACACGATTCCGACAGCCGTCAAGCTGTTCACTCGCGTCCACAGAGCCACTGCCTTGCTCCAACAGCGAGAGCCTGGGACCCAAAGGCTCTTCGCCCCCTTCTGACCAAAACGCCTCCACCGCTGGTAGTAACCTATCCAACAGTGCACATTTCACAGAAATCGACGAGGCAAGCGCTTCATCCGAGACCGAGGAAAGCTCGCACAGAGCGAGCAATCCAGTTCCCCGGACACAGCAGAAGCAAGAGAGCACAGCAACCTCCACCACCTCGGCGACCAGCGATGGCCAAGCGCCACAAATATTCCCGTGGATGCGGAAACTACATATTAGCCATGGTACTCCCGCATTACGCTTTTTATCTCATTGCATAGCACGAAATAGCATTGTCTGATTGGGGTTTCGCAGCTAAACTGCGGTGTCAAATTTTTAGATTGTCAAATGTCATAAATCTTTAGAGTCTGGAACCTCGAAAGCTGTAGGACTGAAAGGGAGCGAGGTGGAAGACAGCGCAGCAAGGCATGAGAGCTTAGAAGTTGTTTGTTTGAAAAGTTCTGTTTTACTGCGTGTAGGAATGTGATTACTTTGTGGGGGTCAAGAAAACTAAGAAAGGCGAGAAGAAGAAAAGGTGGGAGAAGATAGGAAAATAAAACACTTGGAAAAAGGAATATTTTGTAAATCGAAAAATGTCCTTCATGAAGCTTTGTATGTTCAATTGGTCGAAGTCTGAAAAACAGTAGGCAACAACAAGACTGATTAGGAGGCGTTTTTGCACTGTACCATTTGGCGAATGCACTGTACACATTCGGCCATAAATCGTGAGTAAGACATAGGTATTTGTGTGTTGTTTTCCAACCTGTAAAATTATGTTGGCAGTCTACTGTTTTAATGCTGTCTTGCGTCATTATCGCTAACGTTTTATTCACTTTTGCATTTTATTCATGCCATTCAGATATGACTGGACCAGACGGCAAAAGGGCCCGAACTGCCTATACCCGCTATCAGACGCTAGAGCTGGAAAAAGAATTCCATTTCAATAGGTATCTCACCCGGAGGAGGAGGATAGAGATAGCCCACGCTCTATGCCTCTCAGAACGACAAATTAAGATCTGGTTTCAAAATCGGCGGATGAAATGGAAAAAGGACAATAAGTTGAAGAGCATGAGCCTGGCTACAGCAGGTAGCGCTTTCCAGCCATAGTGGTAACGCAGATCATACTCTTAAGTGTTGTGCAAATGAATTTAGGAGGGAAAACAGATGAAAATAGGTCTCAATACACTATACCGAGTACTGTAAAAAGCGGCACCTTTTGGCATGTTGTTTGATGTTTTAGGCAACTGAAAATTATATTGTGGTACTGCTAAAATTAAAAACAGCTTAGTATACATAGGCAGTTCTTTTAATACTATAATTATTATTTCGAGGGGGAAAATATAAAAAGAAAAAAGTACAAAATGCCGCCCGTTGTTCTTGTTCTGAATATTGTTTGTGTCAAGTGCTATGTTAATGCTTTCTTGAGAGTTAGCATGTGAGCTCTTAAATGTTATAACTTATTTACTACCTATAAACGTGTATACATTTGAGTTTACAGCTTAGAGAAGCCTCTGCCCAAATATGAAGTAAAGCTCTAGTTTAGTGGTGACTGCATTATGCTAAGCAGAAACCTGTTCCATGGTCTTTTATGTTTTTGCCGTCATTGTCTAGATAATCTCACAGAATTTTTGTCATGTGTTAAAATTCTTAAATTTTTGAAAAAAAGGGAATTTGTAAATAGTCCTCTTTAGATCCCTGTATCCTGTCATACGTGTGTATAGTTATATTCAAAGTATGTAATTGTATATTACTGGATAATGTTCCCAAAAAAGTTGTACATATTCAACATTTTTATTGTGACCAGTTGGCTATATGTATTAGGCAGAGTGAATGGCAAACGTGTTTGGAAAGTGACAAAAGCTAATGTCATGTTAAACTGCCTGTAAGCATTTTGCCAATAAGCTTTTTGTATTTGTTTGTAGCTTAACTTGGAGTAAAAAAAAATCAAAAACAATAAAGTTACTCATATTCAGACTCAACCCTTTGAAAGCGATGTTATTTCTGTACAGTATACCCGCCTTTCTCTAAGTCTAGATATCTCTGTCCAATACAATTAACGCACAAATAGTTTGCTTCACCTGACAATAGTTTTCACTTATTAACGACCGGTAAACCATAATACACAGAACAATCTAACAATATAATTCTCAGTAGAACCTAGAACTTGAGGGCCTTCTAGAGGGTAAGATTAAGACTTACAATGGCACGCAACAATCTCCTAAACTTTGCAAGGAAGGTCAGCTAAATGAACTTTAAGGCATGTGTCTCCAAAAAAATACAAAAACGTTAAAATAAATCCAAGTGCTGTTTCTGAAGTGTTCTGTAAGACCTTGCATGTTTCACGACAGAATTCATTTATTTTATCGATGACATTTACAAAATTGTCCGTTTGCAACACAATGTCCACTATACAGTAGTATTCTCATTAAACAAACACTGAATTTTTCAACTTACCACGAGTGCCCAACTCTTTTGCCACCTCTCAGGCGACTTTTGAGAGCCGATTGGAGGTCCTAAAAGTGAACCCGCTTCCCTCCACTGCCTTTGAAGCTGACTTGCCTTTTGAAATTTAACTTTTGCATTTGACCAAAATATACCAAAACGACATTTACATGTCAAACGGATGAACGTTTTATCTTGAAGTTAGATCGTAAAAATCGCCCAGGCCACAGACAGATACCCCTTACTGGCTCTCAAAAGTCACGTGGGGTCCATAAAGTTAGTTTTATGGTTTTGGGGAGTTGACAATGTACTATATATTTCACATTCTAGAATGCAAGTGACGGTTTAACTGCTTCGAAGGGATTCTAAAGGGTCAGTAGCGAGGGGAAGAGCGCACTACTAGGCCAGTACACTGTCCGTGTCTGATCCATACACTATCTCTCTGGTTCTACCCATTTGGAGGCGGAAATAAGGATAGTGGACCGTGCACACTTACAGTAAGTTCAGTTTAAGTCTACATTGCAAGATGATCGGAAGAGAGGTGGGAAGTAGAGGAGGGCCATATCTGGTGATTCAGTCATTTCGTGTCTCTTACACTGAAATGTAGACTTTCTTTATTAAATTAACTTTCCTGAATTCTGTCCATGGGAAAGGTTGGCAAATTACGAATGGCTGTCATATGTCTGTACGGCTGCCGTGAAATGTCGAGGCATGCTGATTGAGTGGAACTTAATATACACAAAAATACTATCATTTATTATGGGTCCACAATTTTAATTGTATTACTCATATCTTTTAAATATAAACCTATGTATTTAAATCATAGAATTCAATATGGATGTTGATGTTATGAATATATACTGGTGTACGGAATCAGTGGTACCATACAATAAATATTGTATAATAGTGATCATGTAATTACATTATATATTTTTTCTCTCTTCATATTTATCAGTAGTTATTCAGAGATATGTGCAGATATCTGTGCGTGTGAGTGTTTCTTTAGGTTCTCTCTTTCTCTCTTTCCTTCTCTCTTTCTTTCTCTCTCTCTGTCCCCCCCCCTTCTCTCTCTCACACACACATACATAGACACACACGCACACACAAACACACACACACGCGCGACAATATACCTCCCCCAGTTTTACAAGCAAAGCTTTGTTCCTTCCCCGCCCATGTATTTTCCAAAAAGGAAACGTCTGAATAATACACACTGGAGTCGAACTTTCACAGAAAGACAAGTACAGCAAAATGTTGTTATAACATTACGTACAGATGTAAATATGTTAATGTTTTTGAACAGTCACCATAGGGGGTGACACGAAAGAACGGCAGAAAATGATTATCATCTCTGTATATATATGCGTCCATAGTTCTTTTAAGTGTATCTCCGCCACCTCGGATCAACCCGAGTCAAACTCCAGTGCACATTTCAAGCTGTGTATATCATTAAATTACACTCAATGCGATGCGAAGGGCTTCCTCTTTCAAAACTATTAGCTCAGTAGCAATGGAGAAACTAAGAGGATACTACTGTCATCAGTTGTCATTAGTTCTAAATGCCAACGAGATTTGGGGTAACTACAGCAAGAACGCAGAGACCTCACAAACATCTGTTTCTACAGGGAACGTTTTATTGTTTACAATTCCGGCAGTACTGAACATAATGTTTCCTAAATCATGTTAGCAAATATTCGCTTTTTTCATTTCCCTACTAAAAAAATGCTGACAAACAGCAGAAATCTGGTTAACAGCCATTATGAAAGTTTTTAAAGGCATCCCTTTACGTGGCGTTTAAGCAGCTTGTACAACTAGAAAATAATTGACAACTGCTATCATATTATTATATTATGGAGAGCATTTGTCCTTAGATGTGTCTTCATCTCTGAGACTATCGAACAATTTAGCACTTTATTCCCAGTAAATTAAATATGTTAAACATATGCAAACATTAAAAAGATTCCGTCTTATATAAGATGGAATAATAGATGGAATAAGGCTCACTATTGTGTGAATTTTCGGCTTACGACCATTAACTCGACTCGGTTATAATCTCAAAATTTCATTTCAGTGTAATTTTCATTTTCATTTAAGTGTAATAAATACATTTATCGTTTGTTCGCGCTAACTGAATGTTTTTTCATTCCAGTGTTTTACAACCTGACACTCGGTTTCCAGTTTGTGTTAGAGGTTTTATAGCTCTCCATTTGTCCTTAACTGCGTTTGTGTGTGTGTGTGTGTGTGTGTGTGTGTGTGTGTGTGTGTGTGTGTGTGTGTGTGTGTTTGAGTAAGGTGACTGAGGAAGTCTGAGGCCGTAAATAGGAAGGTGAAATTTTGGTCGCATTTGGTAGTCGAGGGTTTTCGTTTCATTTGGATTGATTTACTAAATAATATGGGACTTAGGGTTTCACAAAAAAATGTGATCATTACTCTCAGAAGTTAACCAAAACAAATTTGAAAGGCAATTAAACGTTTTCATTCAAAGCTTTTAATTCATTTTGAGATTTTGCGTTGAGAGGGACTTTCACATTGTAGAACGTGTTGTTTATAAATGTTGGTGAATAACTAGACGACCATGCTTTAGTTCTGGGTGCATTTGTGCGTCAGAAAAATTAGGTGCGTGGGACACGTTTTGACACAACTCAAAGGATCAAAAAGAACAGCATAAGTTAGTGTGAATTATTTCAAACAAAAGGAAAACGAAAACAATGCTGTGATTGAACTTTTCGTATTTATAGTGGGTTTTACACAACGCGTTTGGTTTGTATTGCGTCCATTACGTCTATTGTTAAAGAAGTAGAAAAAATACATATTTCAAGAGAAACCACATATGCCTAATAAACGTAATATTTTCTCTCGATTTTCTTAGTGCATAAGTCGCCAATATTGTCAACCAACAGTTCATAAATAACACTTTTTTTTTATTATAAAATATTTTGTTATTGGGAATTGAGATTAGTGTTATGTACAATTTGTCATCTGTTCACTAGAAACTCAGTGTCTGTGATTGTGTGCGCGTGTGTGTGTGAAGACTTCCGACTAAATCGACACAGCGATTTTGAACGTTTAAACTGTCATTTTAACAGCCTAATGTGTTTTGCATATTGATAGTGGGCAATCTCCGAGCGTAGCTCATCCATAATGCATGAGGATGGGATCATCCAGAGGTCAGCAGACTAGCGCTACTGCGAGGGCGCAGGCGCGAAACAATACGCATCTCTATCATACACAATTACACCGTGTTTATCTTAGAAAAAGGAGGGGAGAGTTTGACGGAATGTTTTTTATTTACCTATGTTTTCCTCCTCCTCCTTCAATGTATCCGTTTTGTGATGTGATAAAGGAGCGGGAAAGCCCAACGAAAACATCCCAAAATTAATTGTGACGTTTAGCAGCGCGTGGCTTTATTTGTTGCTAGTTGTCTGTCACTGAGGCAAATGGCCACGATATAAGGTGAATTTGACAGAGTACATTTTGCAATTAGTCACTAGATATTGATTTGCATAAATATTCTACTAAATGTAATAATTAAGCATACTTTCCATCTATTCTCTCTGAATTTCCGCCTCTAATTCCTGTTACTGATTTTAACGTTTTCTATCTATCTGAGGGAAAAACTGAAGCAGCAATATCTGAGGATTTTGTTAATTCTAATCGAAAACTCGGTTTCAGTACATTATTAAAATTTCGCATAAATTCTCTCCTTTCAAAGACATTATTATCATGAAACAAACTTGAGACGTTCGTTAGTAAATTGAATCTGAGGAAAGCAATGACCACGAAAAGGAAAGGGTTAAAAGACAATAACTGTAATAAAACTGAATAATAATAAAACTAAATATTTACTATCTAAAATGAATAAATGCCGGGTGTTAATGCAGCATGTACAATATTTTTTCTCAGGTTTTCTGGTTGGCCTGCGTTCGGATCTATTCCCTCTGATGCAACTCTTATCTTCGGCCAGCAGAGTCCGCTTTAGACCAACTTCACAACGGCTAGAGGAACTGCCTTCTGCTCTATCGACGAGGCAATTAGTTAATAATCATTTTAAAATAATATAATTGTGTCAGAATCCGAAAATCTTGGATCCGTAATCTCTCGACATCGGTGTCTGGTGATGTGTCAAAAGAAGCCCCGTAAACGGAGTGTGTAAAATGGCGACCGGAATTTCGTACAGGCAATAACGTAAGTCCTCTTGGTTGGTTCATCTCTTCGTGGAAAATCAGGAAGCATGAAAACAGCATATACACGCAGCAATATAACTTAGACCTACATAGTGCTTCTTTTTAACTGTTTTTCTTTCATTACCTGTCACGAGTGAAGGTGAATCTGCTGTTTTATACAGAACCGAGTAGTAGGTGGGGTCAAAAAGTTGAGGGGTCAAAAGTTTACGCCGTGAGCTACTCGACTGTCGGCTGTCGACTGTCCACTAGACTGCTTGCTGGATGTCAATGGCAAAGTGGGAGAGAGAGAGGGCGTAAAAGTAGGGAGGGAAACGGGGGGAGGCCCGGGGGGGTGAGGGGCTACGGATTGTCTCATGCGCGAAGACGGGAGAAATGACATTAGGAGCTGGGTCCATTCAGAGGCTGACCCTCGTTGTGTTACAAAGCAAACCCCCATGATTGAGTGAGAAAGGCCGAAAGAAAGAAAAATCGAAGCACAGGTTGAACGGACACGAGCAAAAATGTTTTTTTTCTTTCTGAATGCTGGCTCATGCCCAATATACAGTCCCCTCTAAAAGTATTGGAACATCAAGGTCAACATTTTTTCTGTTCACTGGACTCATTTGTGTTTGAGAACAAAAGACGAATATGATAAGAGACCTCAAAATTTTTGCTTTTATTTCCTGGTATTTACATCTATTTACATTTGTTAAACGGTATAGAACATAGCACTATTTCTTTCAAACCACCAAGTTTTCAAGTGAACAGAGGTACTGAAACAGAACGTTTTATGTTTTATTATCTAAAATATACTTAACTATGCTTACAATAACTGCATCAAGACTACATACCATAGACTGAACCAGATTTTTGGTTTCTTTACTGGTTAGTCCTTTCCAGGCCTTTACCACAGCATCTTTTAGTTGTCTCTTTTGCAGAGTTTTTCCTTCGGTCTTCTCTTCAAGAGGTGAAATGTGAGTTCAGTTTGGTTAAGAACTGATGATTGACTTGGCCAGTCTAAAACCATCAATTTTTCCCCCAATGAAGTCCTTTGTTGAGGTGGCAGTGTTTTGCATCATTGTCTTGCTAAAAAAAAGACAATAACAAGTTCTTTCTGATTAGTTTGGATGCATTTCTCTGTAAAATGGTAGACATTATCTTTCTATCATCAATAAAACTTTCCAGAAGCCGCCATGCACGTAGCAGCCATGACACAACATCCACCGTGCTTCACAGATGAGCTTGTATGTTTAGGATCATGAACAGATCCCTTCTTTCTCCACATTTAGCCTTTCCATCACTTTGGTTGAGGTTAGTCTTTGTCTGATTATTCCATGAAACTTTGTTCCAGAACCTTTGTGACCCATCTCTGTACTTTTTTGTAAATTGCAATCTGGCCTTCTGGATTTTACTGTTGAGTGGTTTGCAACTTGTAGTATGGATTCTATATTGTCGTTCTGTAAGTCGTCTTTGAACAGTGGAGTGTGATAATTCTGTCCCTGCTCTTTGGAGGTTATTTTGGGGTTTATCTTTACTGTTCTCACTATTTGTCTGTCATCAGTTATTGTTGTATTTTTGAACAGCCAGTTCAGTAAACCAGTGGTTTCCTTTTTTTCAGGATATTCCAAATTGTGGTACTGGTTATGCCCAATGTATCTGATGGATTTCCCCCCTTTTCAGCTTAAAAATGGAATGCTTTTCTCCCATTTATAGCTCTCTGGTCTTTATGTTGGTCTACCATTCTCAACAACAAATGCAGTGTTCACAGGTGAAAGTCAAAGCTTAAACTGAGAGTAGATATCCAGGGCTACGTAATGATTAAACAACCAATCTGGATAAAAATCTCAGTTTGTAAAATATTTTTCTCATTTGTAAACCTGTGTAGTTTGATACAAAATGTGCTATGTTCTTCTTTGGAAATGGAAGCTGAAAATCTCTTTTCTCATATTCATTTTTTGATATCACACACAAATGTCTTCAGTTCACAGCAGAAACAAATTAATTGACAGTTGCTAGCTGCTATTCCAGTACTTTTGGAAGGGACTGTAAAATTTGCAACAGAAATGGAAAAAGCCATACCACCTTATAGTAACTTGAAATTGAACACTTTCATAATAATCAGACTAGGTATTTATAATTCTACATGAGACTATCTTGGAAAAAAATATTATCTTTGTAATTTGGCAATACACACAGCTTACACTGTTGTAAGCTTGAAAGGTTGTCGAAATGTGGGTATAAGTCTGATTGGTGCTTTTTTGTTTTGATGATATCAGCACATCAGCACACAAACACACACACACACACACACACACACACATAAAAGTATGATCATTGTGTTTACAGGCTTAAATTGTGGAAGCCTTGCCTGCACCTATCATATCACAAATAAAAATCAATACAGTAAAACATAAAAAATAAACCTGAAACTTGCATGTGTGAAGATTTTCTCTGCCGTGCAATATAAACGCGTACATCTCACGCGAGCGACATCTAGAATGAAAGTGAATTAGGACATTCGATAATTCGATGAATAAATAATTGCATTACAGCAATAAATATTCGTCTTAATGGTGGAAGCTCGGGATGGTAAAATTCTGGCTGGATTGGTACTTTGAAAAACAAAGTGCAAAATGGTTGATAATTTTATTAGAAAACAGGTCCCCGTTGGAGTTCACCCGGAGTTCATCGAATTAATTTCCATTCCATCCCAACATGTGCCGTTGCCTGGCAGGGATATGCCGTGCATTATAATTTTTGGAGTTCACACCTTGTTTAAAAGGCAGGGAGACCATTGCGGAACGTTGTTATTGTAAAGCTATGTGAGTTTTGCAGTTTTACCTTTTAAGAGGCGCTGAGAAAAAAATGTGAGATACTAAACAGAGTTTTATGCAAATGTGTAAGCCCTACTTCAAAAATACTTACTTCATTAGAGACAAACCAGAAGAAATACATTTTAGGTGGCACAATATTATAAAACTATGTTTATATGCAAAGTACAGTCCGCTGTGGTTTATTTGAGACACCCCTTCAATTTTTTGAAGGCAACCACAAAATAAAAAATGCTCTGTGGTTAGACTGATTTGTGGGTTTCAAAGGGCTTTTAGAATGACCCCCCTCCCTAGCCCAAGCCATTTTTCTTCAAAGTAATGACCTGGGCACAATTCAATATGAGCGCGCAAACTGTGCATGCATTACTATAGAACTTGGGAGTGGGAGAGACTCGCAGAAGGGGTGAACCGCAGGTCAGCGCGTCTAACAAATATTAAAATATACTGGGACTTGTGACACGCCTCACTGTTTAACAAAGACTGCCAAAGTGCGAGATTAATACGAAAACTTGAGAGTCCACAACAAAATGCCTGAAAGCGTCCAATAGTATTCTAGTGTTCTCAACTGCACAAGGCTAACGTGCATTTTATTTTTAGCTGTTTTAAGAGGCAGGCAGGCTGGGTTGACCAGGGAAACCCCTGCTTATCACTGACTAGAGGGGTTAAAGAGGCACTAGGGAACGGACTGAGTAAGCGTTTCATCTTACGAAGTTTGCTAGCTCGATGTTTCATTTCATAATTCCTTTTGCTCGTCATACTTGAGGTCTTGTGCTGTTCGGAGATGATCTTGGATCGCTTTCATGTCTGTCTGGCCATTGTCGCCCAGGATTGCTGGGGAGAGGCTCGAGGGACCGCGGAAATGAGAGGGAGTTGCACGTACAAAGGTATCACGGCGAGGTCACGGGCTAAACCTGTGGCATTAGAGAAAGGAAGAAAGGGGGGAGGCGGAGGGGCACGCGGTGCGGTCGTAACAGAAAGAAAGCCTTCGGAGCGGCGACAGTGTCCGGTCCCGTTTGCATCCAGAAAACGCCGAAAGGCGAGAGAGAGGACTTATGCGAGGAAAAGTCGCGGAAACGAAGTGCAACGTGCGAAGGCGCAAAGTAAGTAAAGAAATTTGCCGTTCATTTACATATCGCAGTGCTCTCTCGTGCAGGTGCTTTGCCTGGCCCGACCACGTGCTTTTTTGCGCACTGTGGTGAGTGTGAGTGCCCCCTCCTTTCATAACGGAGTTATGAGTTTGATTTCTAGTCCCATTGAGTCGCACTGTTGCGTGTGTGGTTTTTACGTTGTGAATATTTACCTTGGCTATAGTCACACAGCCTGGGATTTGAGTGTCTGAGGTTGTACACATTAACCCTATCATCAAGCAGATGGCTCGAGGTCCCTATGCTTTTCAAGGGGAGATGGTTCATGGGGGTGAAGGCGAGGTCGGCTACTTCAGGGGGTTAAAGGGTTAGAGTGGACAGCGAGGATGAACTTTCTCCTTTTCTGCTATAAAGACTTTTAGTTTTTAGAGTGCGGATCGCAGTCTACTGTAGATATGAATTGTACTGTCTTGCTTCAGATCAAACACATAATGAAGTTTACAAATTGGCCATGAGTGCTAATTCAGTTAACTGGAGATTAACTTCGCAGAATGATAATCAGTGTGTAAGAGGCAAGACTCGGAGAGAAGAAAAGGAGCTAAAAAAAAGAAGAAAAGAGACACCTCTTTTAAAAAGAAGGAAATTTGTGATTACCAAACGCTAGGGGTGCTGCAGATTTATGTGATTGGGCTGCATTTGCTTTTACGTTCATTTAAATTTGCTTACTCACAGAACAATTCGATTTTCTATCATTTGCTTTATTTTAATCCGTAGCATTGTAATTTATCCAAGTTTAGCCCTTTGTGTCTTTCGTTTCTATTTATTTTTATTTTAATTGTCCTCTTGACCAAAACCTTCCACAAAAGAGACTCCAAAACTCAGAACAAAGCCTCACATGCGCAGTCTATTGTCAGCACCAAGGTGTGATCACAAATATATTTTTTATGAATATAAGTCTGACTAAGAAAGTTTGAAACAATAAACGATTTTATACAGAAAATAACCGCATTTATGTTCTTAAATTTACTATAACATATTGTGTTGCTTTTGTGTAGTTTTTTTATTAACAACGCAAAATGTGAGAAACGTAAAAAGATGTTTTTAAAACGTAAAAAGATAAAATGCACTTATTACAGCTTCTGAAGACTCTAGTGTCAAGCAAATTATCATAATTTTTGCAATGACTTATTGTCTTAAAAGATTATGCCATGTATTGCGTGAGCTATCTATTTTGCACACAGATCCGTTCATTTATAATTTCACAATTGAATTGGTTATACAAATGTGACATATCGATTTTATAACTGAAATATGAAGCCTTTATAAGTACGCAAGCTCTGCTTACCCTTTCGCAGCGAATTCCAGTTTACTGTAGAAAGCAATATCTGACCAAAGTTACAGGCTTTTTGTGACAATAGAAATAATCGTTTCTGTCATTGAAGTTTTAGCATTTCCCGTTTTAGGATTTAAACTATTTAATGTGTATCGCACCTTAGCCTACTCATTATTGCACATTATAATCTTAGAACGATCTTTCCTCGTTCATTTTAGTACAGACACAAGTTTGCTTTGTCCTCTTGGAATAAGGAAACCCGCGCTGAACTGACAGTGCTTAAGTACAATGTGTTTTCAAACGAAATACCAAATACTTGCTGTGAGAGGGATGTTGTCAAAGAAGTCATAAAACGTTTGTTGGATGTTTTTTGGTTTAGTTTAAATGTGAAATGAGTAGGTGGCGTTTTCCTCTATATTTTATTTTTTATACCCCTCATCTGCCGAGCTGCTGTTTGCAGTCTGTAAAAAGGACTGACCTGTCATAAAATCCCCATCTTTTAATTTCAGTTCTGCTGTCTTTGACCTTTTCACAAATCTCAAACGGGCTCTTCACACTCGACGTCTTGCACACCCGTGCTTGTTATGGTAGTATTTCACGGTAAAAAAAAATCGGTTTAAATAATAAGACATGAGCAAATGCAGTTTCGTCGCTTTTTTCTCGCAAAGCTTCTTGTCTTTTGCTAATTTGTTCGCTCTAAAAGGAGACTTTACTTTGAACTGAGAAAGAGCTTATTTATAAAGAGATTTACTTTTACTTTTGTGCACTTTTTTACTTTTGTGCATATTTTGTGAAATTAGTTTGCTCTGATGCTTTAGAACAATTTGTCTTTGACTATATAATTCAGTGGAATATACATTAGAAAGGAGTTTTTCTTTGACACCATTGGCAACGTTTGCGAAAGAAGCAGCGATCCATTACGATCAGACAGATTGCTGATAAACTTGGAAGTAGGCTGCTCCAGGTGTTACACCTTGACATGGAGGAGGAGCTGTCAAGGTGAGCAACTCCGTCGATAGCTGTCAAGAAGATACCTGTCATCTATATATACCCTGTAGATCCGGATTTGTGTGAACAAACTCACAGTCACAAATTCGTATCTAGGGGAGTATGTAGTTGATATATAGACCACACTCCAACATCAACGGAAGATGAAGATTTCATTTCATGATTATGTTTCACACAAACATCATGCTACAAAGAACCTTTTAGATTTTGGGGGCTTTAGCTATTTACTTGCCCTATACGTAGCTTATTTTTAAACTGTAGAACAGTTTATACAGCACACATATTCAGGCTACCACTAACTTTAACTATAAGCACAAACGACTTTCTTGCTTTAATTACAGTCTCCAGTTAAGTCAATATTTGCATCTGTTGAAGAAAAAGAGGCAAAGACAATGTGGCAATGTAAATGGCAATGGAATGGAAATTAATTCAATGTGTGTAAATGGGAAAGCAGGATAAACGCACTGTTTGGAGGAGAGTGACTGCGGACTGTGCTTAAATGCAAAAGGTCTCGGTTTTGATTTAGGAGGCTTTGTAACCTGAATTAGTTGATGAATTTTCTATCGATCCCAAACAAGCCCAGATTCATCTCTGACACGCAGATCACGCCACCTCCATTCTTTGGCCGTTATTAGTGAGTGCATAAGAGCTTGACCGGAGCTGGCCCCTTGCATCACTTTCCCTTGGTGCAGCTTTTCATGAGGACTAGTCAAAAATAAGGAGTATTCACGTTCGAAACATTTCAAGTAAGCTTTAGAAGGGAGTGTGAATGTTCTGTTTGCACTGAGGGGGTGAAGGGGACTGTATGTGGGGGGGGGGGGGGCTGTCGCTTACACCTGGAGGTCCTCGCGTTTACAAAAGTCCGGGGTGTTTTGCCGGCCGGTCATCTTATTTTTGTTGCTGCTCTCTCGCGAGGTTATTAAGAACATGCCAGGATATAAAAAATGGAACATTTGACTGCTCTGAACTGCGCGTTGATGGTGAGCACAGTCTAAACTGCCCATTCGCATTTCCTTATCC
This sequence comes from Bryconaethiops microstoma, assembly GCA_037577275.1. Lineage (NCBI taxonomy): Eukaryota > Metazoa > Chordata > Actinopteri > Characiformes > Alestidae > Bryconaethiops > Bryconaethiops microstoma. Next base: position 9,521,315 of record JBBJLS010000028.1, on the reverse strand, counting down.
GGGAATCGCCAGGATGGACGCCATTGGCTGCCGCTGTCACATGGACTCTTAACTTTGTTCACTTGACAGAAAGTAGGAGGGTTTTACGAATCAGGAAAACGAGTAAAGGGATAGATATAAATTTTAGTATATTTTGTGTGCAATTCAAAGAAATTAATGGCCATGAGTTCCTATTTGATCAACTCCAACTATGTGGACCCCAAGTTTCCACCCTGCGAGGAATACTCCCAAAGCGACTACCTACCCAGTCACTCCCCGGACTACTATAGCGCCCAAAGGCAAGAGCCATCGTTCCAGCACGAGCCGATCTACCACCAGCGGTCGGGCTGCGCCGACCCACCGTACTCGTCCTGCCTGGGTCCAGCGCAGCCCGCTGTAGTGATGTCTCCTCGGGGTCACGTACTAAGCCCAGCTGCACTCTCGACACCTCTCCCTGAAACAAGCCATCATTGCGACTCGGTTACTCCGAGCCCTCCGCCTGCTTGCGGTCAGACTCCCATCAACCAAAGTACTCCTTCGGCCACTTCACGAAAGGACCCCGTGGTTTACCCCTGGATGAAAAAAGTCCACGTAAACATCGGTAAGTGCCGCTAAACTTCCACTACTTGTTCGTCGCTGTGCTCTACAGCTCAGAATGTCGGTTGCTAAATCTATTGGTCCCCTCGTGAAGTAGCCCTTGGTCGAGATTTACGATCGGCTGTTTGCAGGGCAATATAATTACACCCTCCATAAATTTTTATTGCACTTCTTTTCCAAGCACCTTTGAAGTCTATGCGACCTCCTCGTTCTAATTTCTTCCCGGGAAGGTTTTATGAGTACTCCAGTAACCCATAAGTTACGTTTTATGTTTTGGTAATTTGGTTTTAAGTGGCTGGGTGTATAAACATATACTTTCTTCTGTCACTACACTTCTGTTCGTGCAAAGTTTTATGGCAGATAAAATATTCACATTTATGGAGATATTAAAAATACTAATATCAAAGCAAACAGTAATCTGTTAAGTACCTATGATATTTTTTGCAATAATTAGCAAGGTTTTTGTAGGGACGTTAAAACGTGGGCAAAACAATCTTTTGCAAAGTTATTGTTTATCCTCTAATAGTTAACTGCCTTAGACTGTTGCCCACAGTAAAAGCACGTAAAAAAAACCACATTAGCGACATGGACATATAAAATACCCAAATAGAGAAATGAAATGTTTTTGAAGTACAGTGGCGGCAGTTTTTACTCTGAAAACTCACAATTTCGTAGCGTCAGACATTGTATTGCCAACAGTTGGCTTGTTTGCTTGCTTGCTTATGTATGTATGTATTTATTTATTTAATATATCAAAGCTCCAAATATGTACGCAGCCCACACTGTACAAATGTAATTCTGGGATGTTCAGTTATGAAGGTGCTTGCCTATGCATATTTGTGTCTCGAGTGAGTTACTGTGTGACTTTTGGTAACATGCCGCTCTGTTTCCCCACAGTGAGCCCAAACTATTCGGGGGGAGAGCCCAAGCGCTCACGCACAGCTTACACACGCCAGCAAGTCCTGGAGCTGGAGAAAGAGTTTCACTACAACCGCTATCTTACTCGCAGGCGCAGGGTAGAGATCGCCCACACCCTTTGCCTTTCAGAGCGACAGATAAAGATTTGGTTCCAGAACCGGCGTATGAAATGGAAGAAAGATCACAAGCTGCCCAACACGAAGATACGCTCCAGCCACTCGACCAACTCGAGTTCTAGTGGCGGCCCGTTGGGCAGTCAAAACCGAGGAAGCGGGCCTCCCCCGAGCCTATAGCTCTCTCGAACTCCCCAAAAACATGCACATAAAAAAACCTCAGTTCAGGAGTACGGGGTGAGGATTTTAACCACATTGTCTCATACTATCTCCCTTTCGACGCTCCTAAACAGCAGGGATATAACACCAGTTGATGGTGTTGTGGAAGTGAGAGCAAAGAAATTGTCTTTATAACACAAATGGTGGTGAAGACTCGAACTCAAAACACTTCCACAGATGGGCTCACTTCCAGTCGAGTTCCCATTTTTATCCTGTGCCCCTCTGTTAAGTCGGCTTCTTCGCCCCCTCCGCAACAACAGAAGGTAGCGGATAGTTTTCAGATTTGGTGAAGATGGATCCGTGTTCCATCTTTAATCATGCCAAACTCAGTCCCATTTGTCATGTTTACTCTGTGGTACAAAGGATGAACCGTAGGCCTGCTCATTACCTCGACGTCTAGCTTTGTGCTTAATAAATGAGTCGCCTTGTTTTGTCAAGAGCCATTTTCTAATCTTCCTTTTCTTTGATGGCTTATAGCCTAGAAATCTAGCTGGACATTGTTCTCGTAATATGAAGTTTCTTTCCTACTCTAACGTTAATCTCACATTTAATGTTTTGATTTTCCAGTGAGACTGATTACGATTGTGCGCAAAGTCCACTTGTGATTCACACATATGGAGAGTCGGCACGGCTTGATGTGTAATTGTTTAGCGCATTCAAGATTGAGAATAGGAAAATCAGATGTTGCATAGTAAAATGTCTGATTTAGGCGTTATTCAGATTCAATGGAAAGTAATAACAGTAGAGTGAATCTGAGCATATACATAACCAAAACAGGTACAATGCAAAGCATTTTTAAAGATAGCACTGCTAAAAAAAACCATTTGAATTACCTCAGCTGCAATTTTGTTGGTGTTGGTTTTTGTTATCTAGTTTTATGAAGTGACTTGTTTTGAATTCATTTGATTGAAATGCAAATATCTACAAAAATATCTGCATTTGTTTGTAAGCCGAAATGTAATTTAAATCTATGTGTGGCCAGGGCTGTATAGAGAAAAGTGCGTATATTGCATGAGTGAATACGTTTTATTTGTTTATTTTTTCATGTTACTTCTTCTTTATGTTTCTGTTTGTATTTCACGTTAAACATATGCAGATACCAGCTCTTCTTTCTTTCTTTCTTTCTTTCTTTCTTTCTTTCTTTCTTTCTCCGTTACCGGTTCTATGTCTTATGTTTTTTAATCTTTTATCAATTTCATTTTACATTCCAAAGATGAGTCCTCCTCTTGATAATGTATTTTCTCTTTTCCATATTTCTTTGGCGCCTCATTTCTTTCTATGCCTTTCATTGTCTACTTCTGTTATTTGTAAATAGGTATAGAAATTTAATAAATCAAAAAAATCTGTCTTTCTTCTTGTGTGCTGTCTTCTTGTAAAGTTTGAACTTCCTGGATGCGAATAATAACTTAAAGTGATAAATGCTAAAACAAACAGTGCTTTAATGAATTTGGGCCTGCTATAAGGGATTTTCCCTGCGCGTTTACTACTGGCCTGTCTTGAATATCACTGCATATCTACTGAGTGATTTATATAGCCAGACTATGAATAACCCTAGTACATTACGCTGTGTAATCTTGTTCTAAATCACAAACCCTTCTTTTAGTCTTCTCTTTCCTAAATTTAACATGGTACACGCCCGCTGCTCGTCGAAGATGAGAATTTCCCTCGAAATGAGCATCCCTTTCGAAAGAAAGACCAAAAAATTATCGCCTGGTAGGTTTAAACGGTTTAATGAGTGTAATTTTTGCACAACAGTTTCGAGTGTATTTGCCAGCGAGAGGTGTGTGTTTTTTATATTACAAAGGAGCGGGCCAGTGCCATAGCTCAAACGCTGACAACCAAATAGATAATCAAGAAGACAAATGACTTCTTTTGGATGGCGCAGCCCTTGTATTAATTTTCATTTTCTTTTCTTGGAGCAGGTATCGAAAATATAGAGCTGGAGAAAATACCATTCCGTTTGCCGGTGTTGAACTTTAAACAAAAATATGGCCTTAAATTGGTCTGCTAGCATTCCGTGGCACCTAGAAAATTTTCTATTACTTGCTCGTTTATATCAGCGGGTCTTTCCGCCGCATATCTCACTGGAGCCATTTGTCTGTTTCTCCCTTTTATTCACGAAATAGTCTTCTAAAATTCGAAACGTCACATATTTCAAGCAGCAAAATGTATGTTGTCAATAAAAGGCCAACACAGAAACATTTAATGAGCTCAGAACCTACAAGCTATTTATTCACGTAAAAAAGAAGAACATTTAGTTGGGAGTATGAATTGCTGCCCTTCTTCAAGGACTGGAACAAACCTTGAGCATAAAAATCTAAAATAAAATAAAATGCTTGGCAAAACGTATAATATAGTTTAAGCCTCAGTGTGATGAGACCATTTAAAGATATTAATTGACATTAGGAAAAACCTTTGTCAGAATATATTCCGTGTCCCTTTATTTCCGTCAAGGTGAAATCTGCTTTGAAATAAATGAATTCGCATGTGGTATCTGCTACAATGTGCACATTGGAATTCTATTCTTATCCAAACCCTTGCCATATTTTTAAAGGAAAAAAGAAACTTCTGGCAGGGAGGTCTGAATTGGGGTGAACAGATTTCTTTTAAGGGTTTCGAAAGTTCATCACTATTATTTGCAGACAGAGGCCGCAAGAAAAATGTGAGAATTATACAGAAAAATCATTAATCACGGCTTCTTTTTAAACAAGTCTTCTCTCTATTGTCATTGAGCAGCACAACTGCACGGACCTTCTGCTAGGAGGGCAGTGGTGAAGTCTTGGAGGACACTTGAAGACACCCCCTCCCCTCTCTACCATCTTCTATTCACCAAGTCATGCCACAAGAAAACTTTTTGGTGAAGCAGAATGCTAGAGAAATGCTAACACGAATGAAACTCTTCACAAGACAAGAGACGCCAGCAATGGAGGTAAAGAACTTTGTTTCGTTTGAGAGTTTTATTGCTTTATGGCCTTGTCCTCACAGTCGGGCATCATAGGCACACATGTCGTGGTGTGCTGTTTTCTGTTTTCTATTGGCTTTGATAGAAGTGATGACTTTTGGGAACCGTCTGTTCTCTGTTTGTGGTTAATTTTCAGGGTGAAGGCTAGACGTTTTGCCTTGACACCTAGTACCACCGAAGGAGGCCAATGCTATGGATAGATAGATATATACATAGACAGACAGACAGACAGACAGACAGACAGACAGACAGACAGACAGATAGATAGATAGATAGATAGATAGATAGATAGATAGATAGATAGATGGACGGATGGACAGACAGACACAGACAGACAGACATACAGACAGACAGATAGATAGATTGATAGATTTATAGAGTGTTGGAGTTTATGCCTATGTATATGCGCACGTTTGTGTGTGTGTGCGTGTGTGTGCGTATGTGTGTGGTGGGGGGCCATGTTAATGTGCATCAATTCCAATTTACTACATGCATGGGTAATGCAAACATTTGAGAAATACTGAATACACTGAAATGCTGCTTCCATTTACTTCAAGTGCATTTTAGCAATCAGATGACCATAATGTGTCTGTAAGATATGCAGTTTACTTTGCAAGTCATAATGTTTTTTTGCACTACGTTGCAGTTTTGTTCTTTAAAAGTGGCACACAGGTGCAACAACGGTCAACTTCTTGAATTAATTTTTGAATGCTCATTTGGTCAGAATGGAATTAAAGGACGGCGGAGAATATTTTAGAAGCAGAAAACAATTTGCCTAAAACAAACGACATGTAGCAAATTATTTGATGGTGCTGCATGTTTCTGTGTGCTCAGATGAGCACGACTGACTCTGGTATACATTCACCGGCGTTTAACCCCTGTGAATCAATGCATTGTAAAAGGCCGGGAATTCATGTGGTATGAAGCGTAGTGAAGTAACAGAAACAAATGGCGAAAATATAGGGTTTCGTATTGGGGGAAGTTGAGGGATGAGAAGAAAAAAAATCAATTTTTGCAATGGGCAGCAGGATGGGCTGCGGTGGGTTCAACCAGGGGACACGTTGTTTCTGACCGATTAGGTCCGTTGCGAAGGCAGAGACTGACCCTTTGAAACCCTTGACCTGGCGCAGGCTAAACTACGCTCTGTGGTACATCGTCAGCAAGCCCCGGAGCGAGTTTGTCATAACAGCGCGGTCGGGGGACTGTAACCTAAGGGCAACGTGCTATCTCTTCCCTCAGACAGTCATGTAAACCAACGGGGCCCTTAAAACAACAAGAGCCGCTGCCTTGCCAAGACCTTTTCTTCTACACGTCTTCCTTGTTTCGGTTTCAAACCCCCTTGGATAGACTGTGTACACACCACATGTATCAGGCCTCGCCCCACACTTCTCTCAATATTCCTCCACAGGCCCCACAGTATATGGCCATGTATTTTGGAAGTGGAAAGGAGCCACAAGGGCCTTCCACCTCAGAAATATGATGGCTATTTTTTGTGTGACGACGTCTCGCATTGTATCATGTAAGCCACCCCCTTGCCTTCTTATTCTCCTCTCTCCTCTTTAGAAGCCCTCCAAGATTTGTCGGAAAGCTTGGTCGCTTGGCCGTGTAGCACGGCTGTGATGGTGTGGTGCCTGTTTTAGCTCATGCCGCTAATTGCGAAACAAATAGCCCTCGCGCATTGCTGAATTATTATTCTGAAAAGCCGCAGAGCGGAGGTCAGCGCGGCGTATAGTCACAGAGATATATGGCCTGCGCGCGCCAGCTTTGTGCTCCTGGACCGGGAGCCTGTTTGTGCACACTGTGTGTGTGTGTGTGTGTGTGTGTGTGTGTGTGTGTGTGTGTGTTGATGCGCGCTTGCGTGTGTTTAAAAAAGAGGCACATATTAAGTAAGGCAAGCCACAGTTGTTAACAATGCCAGCAAAACGCCAACCGTCTTCCCTGCTGCCTTAGTAATCTCCCATAGCATAAATATTACTGTTGTATTACTCATTTCTGTCCACGCGTGCACTACTACTATTCAGTAAATATGTAGATTCATTTGTTTCGAGGCCAATGCGTGCATTAATTTATTTTAGCCCGATATCTTCCCAACTGGGTGTTCTTCATTTGATATTAATATTTAACCAACTCAGATGCTGCTGGGATACAGATTCCATTTCGGCCATGGAGAGAGAAGAGTGATGAGCGCGTTCACAAAAAGAAATATTTTGGATTCCTCAGAAGCTTATTTTTTACACCAAAGTTTCTGATGGGCGCTTCAGTATGAAACTACCAGCTCACATTTCAGCAGCCGATGCTTTACAATAATAAAATTATGATGAGAAGGTTTTGACAAATAACAATACCGGCGACATTGTAGACTGCTCCTTTTATAAGCTATTATTGGTCGAATATTAATTGTAATAATAAATAAAAACAAAAGTAACAGCAGCAACAAAAACAGCAACAATAATATTAATCATTATTTAAAATATAATGGTAATGACAAAACAATCAATAAGAAAAAAATAGGTAAACACATACTCGCAGTGTAACATTAATACTCTGCCTTCATCAGTACCTTTAGCACTGGACCCCTTAAGCTATCTTAAACTATCCTTTTGATGTTTATTTTATGCTGACTTTAAAGTGTTAGAACAAACTCTAGACAAAAGCAGATTCTACCACAACATGCTGCTGTCCTGCGGTGTTACACGCTCGAATATAATTCAGAAAGCCGCTGTGCGTTCTTCTGTGTTTGACAGATTTACGGCCGGCAATAAAAAGGGATACTGGGCGCCGTATATCAGTCTATGTTGCTCTGTATAAACCTAGCCTCTAGCTAAACATTCTGGTTACATGTGTACTACTCGCCTTAAATGCTGATTTAAATGTTTAAAACCACACTTCTTATTAAAGATTTTAATTGTTACTGTCATACAATTTTTATCACATTTATTATTACTTATTTTGTTTTTTTCTATCCAATTTCTTTAATTCTGTCAGTACCATTGTTAGTTTTTAGTTTCTTCGGGATATTTATATTGTGTATGATTGTTTATTTAAATGCTATAAAAAAACTAAAAAGAAAACATATTTTCAGTCATGTCAAAATGATTTTCTTTTTTCGTTGTTTGATTTTCTGGTGTATTAAAATAATAATAATAATAATAATAATAATATAATAACAATAACAATAACAACAACAACAACAACAACAACAACAACAACAACAACAATAATAATAATAATAATAATGCGTTTTCAGATATTTGTGGAATATGCCAAGTAGCTCTGGTATTCCATGGTGTATTCAAAGATCTGGTCCCTTCTAAAAGAACGCGTATTTCTTATATTATATATATTTGAACTATTTTTCTATTTCATCTTTAACTGTCTGACTCCAGAAAAAAAAAACATTTAACTAATGTCTGCTATAAAGCCTCACTTGCTCTATAATCTGATAAACAGTGTTGACTTTACAGTTCATGGCATTTGCACATCTTTCATTGTCCTTGTTGTTAACATATTTTCATAAATGTTCCTGCAGGAGCTGCACTGTGCTTTCTGTTACATACGAAGCACATCATTGTCCCGTGCGCCTTCTTTATCAAACTGTATTGGCTAATTGAGTGTGGTCGATATTACGTTTTTTTAACAAACCAAACGAACAAGACATGCTTTCGCACTGTTTATTTCGTTCCTCCAAGCTGTTTTGACTGCTGTGGTAGTGACAGAAAAAGTATAAGCTCCTCTTTTGGCACACTCCCCAACGTACACAGCAAGTCTTGCTATTGTTTGACCTTCAAGAGTCTCCAAATGGCTTCATTCCTTTTGACCAAGCCCCATGCCTTTTGTTTCGGTTTTGTCTTAGCTCTGTGCATAAGGGGATCGGTGCTATTGTTTCTTGGCGCTCAAAAGCAGGACCTTCACAAGAGATTTTGCTTTCTCTCTGCTAGCTGGTGACTGTCTTTAATTTGCAGAAACTGTTCCAGACAAACTTATCGTGATCAGTGTACATACCTATATCAATCTAATCCACTTTGTTCAGAACCTGCGCAACTTGATTGCTGTTTGAAATGTGCTGGCATTGTGGTTGTGGTGAAAACTGGGAATATGATACCAACTGTAATTCCAGCAATCCTTTAACAGACAGCTTGTTATCGTAAACATTCACTTCAGAAAGAAGAGCAAGTAGTTTCGTTTGTAACGTTTTATTATTTCTTATACTTGCAGTAATAAACACTTTATTTTAACAACAACAATAGAGCGCAACAAAGGTGCACAAAATTACACTACATATTGTGACTGTATATTGTTTATGTTGCTACAAGGGCATTAAAAAAGGAACTTGGTGATAAGCGTGCGATGATGTATAGCAAACGACAACGAAAGACAGTTATGTACAGTTGCATTTTGCACATTAATTAATCTTCATCATATTACATTCACTTGCATTTAGTTTAAACAAATAGAAAAACATATAAAATGTCTGCCTGTGTGGTCTGACATTTTCTGTACTTTAACCAAAAATATCAAATGCAACTTAAGAGAATGGCTGTGCAGCGTTGGGTCATAGTGGTCCCCGAGCATGCAAGCCGAGGTACCCCATCCCCCTGCTGGTCACGTGATTCATTAAATAATTAATGCAGTGGTTGCAGAATAGATATGTATTCGTCAGGAATATCGCAGACATGGTCTCCTAGTGTCTGACGTGAAATTCAACTGTCCTTTTAAAAACAAGCCCTATAGCAGAGCGAAAAAAACCAAGGCACAGACTCTCACGGAGGCTGCAATAAAACAAATTTGGACGGGGGAGCATCTCACCGTCTTGGAGCTTGTGAGTATAGCGGAAACCGGGGAAGCACGCGAGTACCACCGCCGCCACTGTGTCTGGCTTGCCCGACTCCCTGCATTTATTTGTTCTTTATGATGTTGTGGTAAATATCATCCGGAAATTTCCATCCTCACCATTCCTTGTCATCCTGCATGTACGTCTCACAAAACCCATTTCATTGTTTAAATTCAACTGGCAACACTGGTACAACATACCATTGCATTCCACTGCGTTGTACTTTATCAATTTAAATCCACATTATATATATATATATATATATATATATATATTTATCTTTCTTTTGCTCACCGTCACCATAACCCATCCTTCTCTCTTCCTCTGCATGTCCACATCTCTCTCTCCCTGTCTTTCTCCCTCTTTTCAGCCAGCTACTTCGCTTGATTTATAGTGATATGTGTGTCAGCGGCAGCGGGGCTGCCATTGTGTATTTGTGAGGGAGTTGTGTTGTTTATGGCCGTCTTCGCGATAAATCATCCCTCTCGGAAAATGATAGGCGAGCGATGATAGGCGGGAATGAGAAAGAGGTTCCTGGATTCGCGTCGAGGTCGTCGGCTCTTTCGCGTTCAAGACGGCGCGGTGCAGCTCTCGCCTTCCCCCTTCTCCCCCTTTTTGCCCTAAAGTTGATTATCGAGAGCGATATATACAGCAATGGATCAGCAACTAATATGAGGGCTAAGTAGCTGCAGGTCTTGAATTACTGCATATACGATTACCAATTAAGGGAAGATTTGTTTAAATTTGCCAAAACGGGAACGCCTCATCGCTATGTAAATCTCATAAAAGCGCTCGCGCCCGCCTGCAAATTCATAGCCAGGGGTCTTGCACTTGGGCTGCAACCGTTTTTCGTCAGAGCATTAAAAATTTTAATTGGAATACGAACTTAGTAGAGGTGGTCTGCTTGACTTAGGCGAAAACTAGCCACGTGGCGGTATTTAATAAGCCTCAAGCCACTCACGAACTAGCTTCAGAATCAAACAAAGAAGATTTTTTTATATTATAGCACTTTTTCCCTCCTGTTTGGACTGAACTATACAGGAAACTGTCGATTCTTAATATCAACACATTTACAGAAATAGATGACTTTGGCACTCCAGTCACAACGATAGAAAGATACTGAGTATTTGTGGCCTTTTCAACAGACATTTTAATTTATTCCACTGCTTTGGTTGGGCTGTGGTGTGAGGGATACCTTCTCGACTGGTCACCATGCAGTAAGAGGCAGAGGAGTTATTTTAATTTCTGCGTAAAGGAGAGGTCGGCTTGCTTTTATTACAAACTTCGTTAGTGACGTGTTCTTCACTGAGACCGTAATAATTTTGGGGTCTACTAAGGAAATTGATTTCAAACAATGGAGCCATATTTACTGTCATGTTCAGTTTTTATTAGTTAAAAAATAACAGAGAAACATTTCGCATAGAAATGTGAAAATATATACTGGTGGATACAATCTAGCAACAGCGAAAAACAGCTTTATAACAACAACAACAACAACAACAACAACAACAGCAGCAACAACAACAACAACAACAACAACAACAACAACAACAACAACAACAACAACAACAACAATAATAATAATAATAATAATAATAATAATAATAATAATAATAACAATGCAGGATAAAGTCAGAAAATAATACTTTTTACCCGTGTCCTTCTATCAGTCTTTCCTTTTCGTCTGGGTAGTACAAATCTTTTTGTTGTTATATTAGAGCAGCTCGACGGCTGCTATCAAATATTAATGGGCACAGCTGCATGAGGTGAACCCTTTCAAAAGGTATAATTCCAGCGGCGCTCCTTGTTGCTGGGCGCAGTGTCAAAAACAATTTCTCAACTCATTTTGGAAGATGCTTTAGGGCGAATAGATGGGCACTTTTATGCAGGGTCATACCTCATATATGATTTGTGTTCCGTGACAGTCGAGTGGAGGTTGAGTAAAGGATTGAAAAGAGCATCCAGTTTGGGTCAACATTTAGAACCGCCACATGCAAAAAGCGCAGTAACTTCATTACTAGTGCACGTTTACACGTTTACATAAAAATGAATATAACTGTAATTATTATCATTATTATTATTATATAGCGATGATAAAAGAGCTATATTACGTCTATGAATGGAATTTGATCACTGCTAAGACTGCTAATTGTTCTTCATGGTATAACATGCCTTAGATAAAACAACAGTTAGGTGATGAAATATATGGACATAAAAGCAAAACAAATAAATCTCACACAAATACATTTGACTATTTGTGAGTATGTGTGTCAGACAGATGTGTTCGACAACGTTTACTGTGAAACCTGTAAAGTTATTTATATTTATCACACAAGATTGCAATACTTATGCAAGCAAGAAGTCCAACTCTTGAAACAATGAACCCATATGTGGCGGCCATATTGTGCTCCACATACTGACGACCCGAAAAAAACACGTTGAATTTGCTTTTATTTATTACATTTCCCCCCTTTGAGTCTACCTACTTAAATAATAGGTTGAGAATGCTGTTAAGGCTATGTACGTCTATGTTTCTTTAACTGCAAAATCAACACGAAGCTGAAAGGTAATATGAAATAAGGCTACTATTCTATAAAGCGTGCCATCTAGGTTACATGCCCAAAATGGAAGACAAGGATATTTTATACAACCCACTAAATGAAAATAGGTGTCCAGTACACTGCGATGCTGCATGAAAGGTTTATTGTAACTCGAAAAATTCTATACTGCTTTATTTGTATCTCTGTCTCGGCTTTATTGATCCAATATGACTAAATTTGATATAAAGACAGAGACATTTTTGAAACAACGGCAAGATTTGTTCTTTTATTTGAACAAACACTGATGTTATTTACGATTTTAGACACGTTTAAAGACTGCTGTCAGTGAATGCCAATTAGCATTCTTTTTTTCAACACTTATACTGAGCATTCTCGTCCTTGCAGAAAGATTGTGTTACTGGGCGTAACAGGCTCGTGGAAAGCGTTTTCCGTATAGTCTTCTGCACATTATCTCATTTTAGCTTGGTCAGGTGTTTCCCTTGCCTCATAATGCTGGAATGACTACCCGTCTAGAAATAAATCAATATCAAACCACACGCTAATTCATAACGGTCTGTACAGAGCTGCGATTGAGAGCGCATGAAAAATGACTGCAGAAACGATATCCAGAGGCAATGCGAAGGGGTTTCAACCAGTTGAGGATCATGGGGGAATGCGATAAGAAAACGAAGCCGGAAATGCTAGGACGGCCAGCTTATTATGCTGTCTCTAAGAATAGCACGGATATTATCATCACGTTTTTAAATCGTTATAATTAAACTTCCCTCTTGCTCAGTCTGCTTTGTGCATGTGTGTGCGCGTGTTTCTGTGTGTGTTGGCGGGGGGGCAGGTTCGTGTGGGCGTTTTTCTTCTATGTGCGTGGGTAGAGTACAAGCCAGCACACGAAAGCTTCGAAAGAACAAGGCCAAGTATATTTGCTTAAAATTTTGAAATATCTAATAGGATTTAAACACAATCGAAACCAACTTATGCCTAAAACACATTAAGCAAATGATCCCCTCCCCCCGCCCCCAACCATCTGAACTTTTAGTTTATCGGGCACTGTTTCCTCTTTACACGCTTTTAGAAATCAGTTTCTCTTTGAAAGCCTAGCTAGTATCTAAGAAAACCTATCTATCTGAATGGGACTAGCCGTGTTCGCGCTCGCGAAAGCCTCCAAGTTGCAATGACCATATGGCCCATGTGTTGCCCCCGGAGCCGTGCAGTTCCCTATTGGACAGAGGAACCCCGATGCCTTTTCCACCCTGTGTGTCCTGTCAGTCCACTGGTTCACTAGTTCACCATGTCAATCCACGCTGCTTCGTGCCGGGAGCGAGAAGCGGAAAGACAGCTAGAGAGTAGAGGTGGAATCTTTCGCCTGTTGGTGACTGCTGCGCCCGAGAAGTCACAAGCCGAGATTTAGAGTCCGGAATTCTGCAGAGAGAAAAAATATCTTCACTCGAGAGCGTTCATTTGAAGACGCGTGCGTATTAGCGGTCTCTTGGTCCAAATTTCTGTGTGATGTTTTACTATGTAAAAATTCGAATTTGTTTTATGCTAAATCATTTGTATGATTTTTAGTACAACACGAAAGCTAAGCTGGCAGTCCGTGCCTTCTCAGACTCTCAAAAAGCCAAGACAAATTCCGTTCCATGGATTATCCCTCTGTTCCATGGGCGTCTTGAATAAATATTCCAAAACCCTGCTTCGTTGAGGAGACCGAAGGAATGCTGGAAGTCAGGTAAGGTCTACAAGCTCCAACTGACGCCGCATGCCTGGATTCTTCCTAGCGTCCTGAACTCCTCTGCCGACAAGTCATTAATTATCCGTCGTGTGACCCAGGGTAGAGCCATCTCTGGGTGTGCCCAGGCTCTATAACCTTTTGTTTTCAAACAGCTGAGGACAGATGCTTTCAAATAGGTAACTGAGTAGGGCTAAAGGTTGCCTCGTTCCGTTCTATATACGTCTTTCTTTTCCCCTGCCTTATATCTAGCTCCCTTGATAAAGTTTTCTATCGCCATATGCATCACCTTATAAAAGTTTGCTCATTACGAAGGTAGGTGGCTCATCAAAGCTTGAGTAAGTGTTTAGACTGACTGAGAGAGAGAGTCGAGAATGAATGTTGAAGGTTAGGTGTAAAAAGAAGAAGCATGTGTTGGTGATTTATGACCCGAAGAAAGGATTGCGTACTCAAGCAACTCCCATTTTAAACTCGTCTTTTTCTTTCCCCATTTACGCCACAGGAATCCCAAAATACACACCTTATGATCACCAGGGGCTGTCTTTGTTATTACGTTTTTAGATTGCTAAGTGTGAAACAACTGGCGTCCCCTAAAACTTGCAACAATAGCGAGAGCTACCTGAGTGAGAGGAGTGGCGGCAAATAATTCAAATGTGGCCTCAAGGTGGATAGTTATATTGCAACTTAATGTATCCTTGGTGTTTCTCGCTCCTTACTTTTGTAAACACGGCCTCTTTAAAGAAATAAAACAAAACGATTTTTTGCGTCGCTATTTAGGCTCCCGCACATGTTCATTAATAGGCTTTTTAAGGGCATTTCGTGATTTCACAGGTTTTGGGAGTCATAGTGTCTCAGTGGCTCCATTATTTCTGAAAAGCAGTCAATCTCGCTTTTCCAGGAAAGCGTAGTTTTGGCATATTAAAATCTAAGGAATACGTTAGAAGTTGCATTATCAGCGATTTGTATGATTCATTGAAACAAAATTTTAGAAGTATCATTTACGCTACATAAATGGTATTCACAAGTATTCATATTTGCTGTAAAATTCTAAACATAAACTTCTGTGATGAGTCCATAACCATTGCAGTCTAGATGGCTGTAAAGCTTGAATGAATAAAGATATGTTTATTTCGGTAATATAACAAAGTATCTTCATGGAACGATTACATGATACCAAAGTTTCTCACACTTTCAATTCGTTTTAAATACGTGATGATGAAAGGCGTGTTACATTCAGCGCTGCCTTACCTGACACTCTGATCTTTATGCTGTTGGTGTGATTATGCTCTACTAATAATACATTCTAGATATTTTTCAGATATTCATACTCTTTAAACTGCAGTAAACTTTTGTATACTGCTCAAAATAGTTGGCACACCAGAATAGGGATACTGAGACCCAGCGGTTTACACTTTTTAAAGCCCGGGCCCAAAACCACAAAACAGTAAGTGACTGTGATTTAATTGACTTTATCATAAATCACTGACAGTTGTGAGAGCGTCAGAAGAATAGAGAACGTTAGAGTAGCCTACAGCACTATATATTTAATGCGACACACACTGCATGTGTAAAGCTCTATATTGCGTCATAGCCTTCGATATACATACTCGAATATTTATACCATGGTTTTGACCTTTCTTATTTTGAAATTACTTCAGTGTGTATGGAACACCTGCCACTCACATTAATTTAGATACGTGTCTTTGAATTCGTAACTGGGTTTCTGTAGTGGTGACAAATGCATTTCCGTGATAGACACCAATATTTGTTATAGTTGTATATACGTTGTATATACCAATACTTGTATATACGTTAGAGTTGGGGTGCTCTCCAGAGTCGTCTGTCATATTTGGTGAGGTTGGCACTTTTCAGACCCAGAGGGCATGGGGCTACGTTGACCCAAATCTCCCCCATTCGTTCTTAATGTGCGTCAGCATTCAGACCAAGTTAAAAATTACCTATTCTGGGTCTTACTGGTGTTTAAACATTAACTTTGACCACGGACACGCTGATGGTGTGAGTTTTAAGGTAAACCAAGGAAAGAGTCTTTAAGAAGAGCAGCCAGAATCATAATTCTATTTATTTATTTAATTATCTGTATTTTTCTTCAAGGACTGAGAAATGAATTACACAAGGATACTATATGGAAACACTAAACAATCAGAAATATGTTTTACATACAGCTACATGAAAGAAAAAGGAAACCAGAATTTCCCTAAACTCTGCTCCAGAATTTCATGACAGACACTTGGGGATCGATAATAACATCTTGGGGATGTCAATGAGGCTCAAATAAGAGATAATTGAGATCCCGAAATGTTTGGGCCAGAAGCGTGGGTGTCTTAAACCAAGCCCACTGCTCTCCCTCTCTCCCAGTAAAGGCAGAAAGCCTCTTTAACTAGCAAAAGACAGGACACTTACAACTTTGCGGTTGCCCAGTATATTTCGTCAGAATGCAAAAAAATAGATATATGGAACCATTTTCAGCTTTAAATGATATTGTCGCTTGCGATTCGAAACTGACGAATGGACCCAACGAAAGACACCAAAAACAGCTTTCTTTTTTGAGGAAAACAGGACAAAAGCCGGAATTTCCTATCAGCTGTGGACATAACAGGTTGAAAACCATACTAGTTTGCGGTTATATCGAAGTACTGCTGTGATTTAGCTTTGAGAGAAGAAGCAGGACATTATTTTGAAATTGTAGGCAAGGCCTTCACCGTTTATTTTACTCGCTAATTCTGCTGTTCGCAACTACCTCAAAAGCATATGGCAAATGTGATGGGGTCGGCTTTGCGCTGATTTCCAGAAAGTGACATTCGCCTCCTGATATACACATTGGGGATTAATACATATCTAAAACATTACAAGAAGATTACACAGTACGCGATTGATCATTAATCTGGTGAGTAATCGCTCATTCATTGAAAGGTCACGCTGGAAGCGCAATGCCAGTCTATCGAAGACGCAAATTGCGTTCTTTCGCTCATCTATTTTTAAGCTTAAGTATTACATGCAAGTCATGGTAAGATGTTTTTGCGTCATGAACTGTATTAGGCATGGCATACGACCATCCAGCAGGAGAGTGCAATATCAAGCTCGCATACGGGAGTGGGGGTGGGGGTGTGGGGGGGTGTGGGGGGGGGGCTAGAGAGAGAGCCAATAAAGTTGGACGTTTATGTGTTTACAATGTCAGTTGATCTCAGTGTGTGCAGCATGTACTATGGTATTTGACCATTGCATTGTTTTAATAGAAAATCTGTCCGGCAAACACACAGCTCCCCAATGCCTGTACATCCACTTAATATGCTTTTTAATAAATTATGCAGGAACCCTTTGTTGCAAAGCCTGCAGAAATTAACCCGATGTTCCTTCGATACTCTGTGCAATAATTGAGCCATTTTGGAGGCTTTGTTCTGTAGTGTAGGGTCTGGTTCTGGTTCGACTATAATTTCATTGCTCCCTGGTTTCTTTCTTTCCCATTTCCCCCACTAAAAATTGGCTCATCAGCTCTTCTGGCTTGAAGCTGCCTCCTCCCTTTGTTCTGAGCGCAGCAGCGTTCCTGCTAGCGGGGGCAGGAGCACCCTTCACTTTGTAGGTAACTTTAGGTTAGTCCAGAAAGAGTGTGGGTCGCTGGCGTGTTAGCGGGACGAAAAAACAACTCAAAAACGGTCTGTTTAACGCTTGAAAGTGGCCCAGGCGCTGGGGATGGACGCGAGCCAACGCCGTGCGTGAGTGCGAGGATGCAATAAATAACTTTATAGCGCTATAGGCCGCAGAGTCGGGGAGGTCGGGGAATCCTCGTTTTGATTTATGTGTTTGGGGTAGCTGTCAGGAGCCGGCGAACGGGAGCGTCCAACGTTTTTATTCCACTTTTAATAAGCGCTACTATGCAGACCAGCGAGGCCATTTCATTCCATTTCTACTCAGGCCCTCGCCTACTGTATATATCCATTTTCGCTTCTCCAAGGCGTCCGTTTGGATTAAGAGCTGTGTTTACCAAGTTTATGGGCGGATTTTTGACCAGAATGGTGGGGCTTATGTTTTATGGTTTTCTTTGTGGTCGCCGCACCTCGTTTACTATTTTCGTTTAATTTTGTATTGCTTCGTTGAACTGTATTTTATCATTGCTTTTTGAATTCATGCGTTTTATTATTATTATTATTATTATTATTATTATTATTATTATTATTATTATTATTATTATTATTATTGTTGTTGTTGTTGTTGTATTACTATTTGTATTATTATTAGTATTATTGTTAGTATTATTGTTAGTATTATAATTATTGTTATTATTATTATTATTATTAATGTAATAATAATAATAATAATAATAATAATAATAATAATAATAATTATTATTATTATTATTATTATTATTATTGCTGTTGCTGGTTTCTTTAAATGGTCTTACTTTTTTGTTCGAATATGTGTAACGAATGTAGATGCTTTTATTAAAGCAAAAGTTTTTGTTTATTTGAGGCAGCTACAACGCGTTAGCAATGTCTACCTTTTAGTAGTAACCATAATACTTAATTTGCCTGCTGCTTTTAAATATGTGTTTTGTTTTCATTTAATCCTATTTTAAAGCAAGTATAAAACGCGCAAGAAGAAAATGAACGCCATTAAACAAAAAGATATTTGGAGAAAAATTCTCTTCCTATCTCAGTAGAACAGCGTGGGAGGACAGATTTTAAAACGAAATGGTATATTATATTGCACATAATTAAATTAATGCCTGTAATCAATAGAAATAGGTGTCTTAGTGATGCACTCTGTATGTTTTCCATGACTTTCGAAATTTCTCTTACAGTTATAAACATAATTCAAGGTGACGATATCTGTCATCAGTAGCCAACATTTACATTGCTTCCGATGTCGATTTGTGTACATGAGGTCGTGTGCTCAGTACTGGATTTTGGCGAGCCTCTTTTGATCACATCTTTTATGTGTGTGTGTGTGTGTGTGTGTGTGTGTGTGTGTGTGTGTGTGTGTGTGTGTGTTTCTGCTTTTAGTTCCTTCAGGTTATCGGGAAGCTGTATCCTTGCATAAAATCTAGAAGGAAAAGACGTTATCTCGGTAAGTGATTCAATCTTTCTTTAAACTGTTATGTTTTCTTATAATGCATTTCTTCAGTCTAGTGTTTGTGCAGGAGGAGACATTCCTTTTGCCTGCGCCTCATGTGTTCATGGCAAAGAAAAAGCATTTTGACATTAGACGTAATTTTAATGGCACAGTTGAAACAGAATTTTTTGGTTGCACTAGGAATGACCGGTCATGTCAAATGTATGAAATTGACACATTATCTATGTTTCTATGTTTATTTATTTCTTTATTTGATAAATATCACAGTGCAGTTATTAGCAAGTCCCTTTGGTGTGTATGGGACAATTAATCAATTTTAATCTTTTGTGTGCATGTCACTGCTGTTGCTGCAAAAGCCATATGTCCAAAGGTATTACTTTTCTAATGTATCACATCTTTCTGAATTTCAAAGATAGATATGATGCAGATTGACAAAAAAATATTTGAAAGTTTACAGCGTGAGTGTCCTACATTTATTTTGAAATATTTACATTGCATTGTATTCCACTTCCATCCTGTGAATTTTTGGAATCAGGTGACAAATAATGCCACAGTAAACGGTTACAGACTTTGCTACAGGCTGTCTTTTATGTGTAGGTAAACAACGCGAACAACAAGAACAACAATAACAATAATAGCTGTAATTGCCATTGGGGCGCTGGGGGTCATTACAATGACACTGAAGATGACAAAACCAGTTAAACCGGGTTATAATTTCGCCGAATGCTATCATCACCATATAGTATTATACCGATTACAGAAAGCTACGCACAAATTGTAACATCACTAACCACGCGCGTATGAAGTCTTTTTTAAAGTTCCAAGTCGCATTGTTTTTTACTTAAAATTGCCAGGAAAACGAAAGAAAGAAAGAAAAAAAGAAAAGAAAACGGAATATAGAAATGTTTGTCACAATCAGGAAAGGATGATTAGTTCAGACGAAAAATACACTTTTTAGAGCTCATTTTAGATCTTTATCCATATGAATAATGCAGTGGTGCTCCGTTTTATCGTATTCCAGGGTTTGACTAGTAGGCATCCATCATCACATAAATAGAATTGCACAGTTCTTCCAGTAAAAAATAAATAAATAAATAAATAAATGGTCCATCTTTGTAAATAAATAAATGGAAAAAAAGCATTATATAATCCAGAGTGCCCAATGGTTGTTGTATAGGGTATATCAGTCGGACAGGAAAAGTTGAAAAAGTTTTCTCAACCCACATATTAGTTAATTGGTAATCGTTTAAATTGTTCCCTCATTCACATTTTTAGCAATCGTTGCAAAACCAGAAACAATGCTGTTTACGAATGAAGTTGCAGACACCTACATTTTTGCCTCCTGCCTTCCTCCCACACCGCTGGATACGTTCTCTAGTCAGGCATCTAGCCGAAAAGCATCTTTCATAAGTTGCTTGTTTACGGCTGGCCGTGTGTGGAAAAGTCATAAATCTTGCGTAGCCTTAAACAATAAGGGTGGTGTCCTGAATAATACAAATATGCAGAGAGTGAGAGAATGAGGCGGTGTGAGAGAAAGGGAAAGAGAAAGAAAGAGACAGAGAGAGAGGTGACACGAGGCGGTAAAGAAATAAATACTTCTTAAAAACGTTTTAGTTTCCATGCTCTCGCGTTGCCTTTCTTCTGCGTTTCCTTTCCTGCATATTTTTCTCCGTTGTCTTTTTGTTAGAAAAATACGCCTTGAGTCAAAATCCCACTTAGTATAAAGGGAAAAAGAATAAGAAACCCCTGGTGTGTATTTTCAGCTGCTCACCAGACAAGTCAGTGTGGTTACATATCAAAATTATCTTAGTTTTTTTTTCTTTTTGGCGATTTGTTTTCACACTCCTCCCTCGCTTTCAAGTCCGCCTGTTGTCTGGTCTGCTGCTCTGTCGCCCCCTCCCTACCTGTGTTCATGTTTTGCGCATAAGTTATAGTAGTTGGGTGTGTTGTAACAGATGTGATGTAACATTAACAATACAGGCTGAACGCTGATGCTGCTTGGAGGTAACAGAAACCCAGCAGCGACAATAAGCACAGCACCGTGCAAAAAGCTAGAGTAAACGTATCTAACTGAACTACGTTAGCATAGCCTGACACGTAAACAAGTGGAGAACTGGTGTTGGAAAATAAGATGCGAGGTTGTCCGCTTGTAGGCCCTTAGCCTGTCTTGTGTGTCTGCAATTAGCATAATTTTTCACTGGTGACGCTGTTTGATGGGTATTAACGCGGGTGCCTGGCACATCCACAGTCAGCTCCGTTATTTCCAAATAGCTGGGAAGGCCTGTGTTGACAATACAAAAAGCCGCCAAAAGAGGAGCAAAGGGGCGAAAATACGGCTGGGGCTCGACATGCAACGTGGAAATGTGACGACGGCGAGCCAGCAGCGCTGCTCGGATTATGATGTACAGGTTTACACCGTGAGCGATAGAAGAGGGGAGAAAGGAGGCGAAATCTGAGGCCATTGTTATCAGCGAGCAGGGCGTACCAGTCGACAGGGCGGCCAGGAGCAGCGCTGCCTGTCCATTTGCAGTCCCTCTCGCATACCTCAGATCTTTCATGCTAGACCGTCTCCCCCCCTTTCGCGAGCCGAGGGGATCCGTACAGGAGCGCCCGCACTCTGGCGCGGGGCAGCCGTGCTGGAGATACCCGGCGTCTGACGCTACTTGGCTGGCTCAAATATCGCAAAGGGGACGAGCTCTGGGCTTCTTTATTGATTGCACGGTGGCCGAATGTGGAAAAAAATATGATGCGTGCTTGGACGTCGCTCGTCAGAGGCTAAGGTAAGCTGCTTTGAAATAGGCTATCAGTTTGTGAATGGCGGTATGTGTGTCCTAGTGATTTATGACCGTAGGACTCCAAACGCGGTTCAAGAAGAGTTCACAAGGCTTTAAGCTTTCTTCCACAGCAGGACCCTTTATTCTTCCTCTCGGATTGTTTTATAACCTAATGGATTTCGTTTCGCCAGCCGCATATTTTTCTTCACTATCTGAAAGAATCATTTTGGGTGGGGGTGTATTGTCTTATTTCCAGATATGTTTTTTTCTGCCTATTGTCATGAAAAAAAATTTTTTTTCTGCGTGTTAGGGAAGGGGATATTTTATGTGCAATCCAATGCAGTAGCGACCCTCTGAAATAGTTGCATATTTCTGAGATTCCCATAAACGTTCTCCGCTGACAACGTGGTGCTGTTCTATCTGACACAGAAATCGCTTGTCCTGGGCCTCATTTGTCACCGTTGCAAGGACTGAATCAACTAAAATGAAGGTGATCCAGTGTGCTCATATCGACATAAAAATTACAATAAACGATTCATATTGATCATTATTTACATTGTTTTTTATAACCGTGTTCTGAAATTAGCCTCTTACTGTATCCCCGCGTTCGATAGCTAAGGGGCGCCCAAGCAATGTTCACCCCCTTGTTGTTTTGTTGACGTTTCACGGGATGGTCCTTTTCCCCCCAACCATGTCCGCTCTCGACTCCCTAATTGTGTTAAGGCTGAATTTACAGAAAAGTTGGTTATAATGTTACCATAACAAAAGGGCAGGACGTTATGTGTTCTATTTAATGGAACTGCGATATGATTTGATATCTATAATGCTTCTTGTTTTTCCCTCCCTCCCTGGCCCCCCCTCTCTTTCTCGCCCGAACAATTCCTTGGAGTAAATGATTAGGATTCCGTCCGTCCTCTTCGAAGATAAATGAGCTACATTTGTGACGTGTTCAGAGCTGATGCCCAAAAGCTGTAGCTCAGCTTCTCAATTTTATAAACAAACACATAAAAACCTCGACTCGTTTAATGCTAAATGTTTCGTGTTATTTTTTTCTTCTTTAGATTTTCTGTAATTTCGTTGTGATTAGGAAGATTCGTTTTAATGAGGAACAAAACTATGTTTTTAGGGGTTCGTTTTTTAGTAGCTTTTATCATAGTTTATTTGACCTATAGCACTAGACTCATCGCTAAGACAGTTAATGGATGTTAACACTGACAATTGATAAATAACTGTCTTTCTGTCTTTGAGCCAATGTAGTGGTATATTCTAATCTTATATATCTGGCAGTCGTTCTGATTTAATTTAATGAATTCAATTAGCCAGATTTCTGTAAGATTTGACTGCACAGATTAAAGTATTTATTTATTTTGCTTGTTGTTTTTAATGAATATAGCTATCTCGTGTACTGCATCAAGCTAGAATTGGGCCTCGTGGTGATTGTATTTTTTCTACGTAATCACAATCTCGTGCACTGCATCAAGCTAGAATTGGGCCTTGTGGTGATTGTATTTGTTCTACGTAAACACAATCTCTGGTTTTGGCAATTACAAAGGCTTTGGTAGTATTAACATTAACAAATGTGTCAATACACCATTACTTACAATCAATTTAAACGGATAAACTTACAAAAAGGCTTTGTCTACTAGTGTTAAATCCAGCTTGCTGCTGTTTTATCTGCACCAAAATAGAAAACCTCCGGGAATTTCTAGAAAACCCCACTAAGTTAGTTTTTTTCAGATTTTTACGATTCTCTATTGACTAGTAAGCGTAAATGAATGCCAGGTGCCTGTAAGTGTTTGAGTGATTGCCCTCACCCTGTCCTTTCAACCACCCCAACACCAGGGGAAGAGGTCTCGGGCTCTTTCCGGGATTAGATTTGTCTACTTCGGTTCAGTGACCATCATGAATCATATCTTGCGAAGGCTTCCGGAGACCCTTTTCCATGTCACAGTCATGAGCTCTACTAAAATCACTGCATTGGTGTTGGAAAACAGTGCCACTTTTCAGGTTTTAAAGGTTGACCAAATACATTTGTGTGTAACTGGAGAAAGCCCTTTGGAGATGGTCTCTGTTCATAAGACATATTCATTGATTTGCCTGAGATGTATCCTATTTTGTACAGCTGAATTAAAACCTGTTTTACAGAGCTCATGGTCATTTATTGGACCATAATGCTTATTTTGAATTGAGCAAACGACACATAATTAGTTAGCAATTTAATTTTTTCCGAAACAATTATTATTTACATTTTTTCAAGATGGTTGGTGGTAAATGAACATCCCAAGATACAAAAAGTTAACTGCTGTTAAGGGCTACTATCTATCATCTAAACACAGCCTTTTCAGTCTAGCTCAGACTACCATGTACTTTCATATTTTCAAAGACAGTATACATTCATAATAATGCATAGGTTTATAAATAACACACACACACACACACACACGCACACACACACACACACCCACCGCATATCGATCAGAACAACGGACCAGCAAAGAGATGATTTTTTATTCACAATACAATTATAAATGCTGGAGAACATATTGTATCATTGCTGATATAAAAATCACGTTTAGAACATAACAGTAGACAAAGGAGTAAAACCTGAGTTATTGGGGAGAGAGAGATGGAGGAGTGAGAGAGAGAGAGAGAGAGAGAGAGAGAAAGAAAGAAAGAAAGAGAGAGAGATGACACATGATACACAGAGAGAGAGAAAGAGAGATAGAGCGAGAGAGAGAGAGAGAGAAATCGCAGTTCAGTGTTGCCTGACATAGCATCTGCAAGTCGCGTTGTGGGAACGTGCTATTCATGTCATGGCCCCTTTCAGCGCTGTAAGATGGATATACCTCGCGCCCCTCTTATTATGTGCCTCTTATAACCTTTCAGGTCAGCTTCCAAGAGGCCGTTGGAAAAAGACTGTCACGTGACATCTGGTGCCAATGTTCTTCCAGAAGGTCGTCAGGACCCTGGTAGCCGGTAACGCGAATTTTGGAAATGCAGAAAACGACCTACTACGACAACTCAACACTTTTCGGAGCTTACTCGTACCAGGGGGCCAATGGCTTCGGCTATGAAGCCCAGCCAGCCGCCTTCCAAAGCTCGGCGCACCTCGAGGGTGATTACCAGAGGTCTGCCTGTTCCCTACAGTCCATCGGCACCAGCGCGCCCACACAGCCACAACATGCCAAGACGAAAGACCTCAACGGCAGCTGTATGCGACCTAGTCTGCCATCTGAGCACCACCCACCTCCCCAAGTTTCCCCTCCTCAAAACACAGTAAACCCACCTTCTAGCGCCACTCAACAACCGGGTGGCAGCGGCAGTGGTGGGGCTGGCAGCGGAGGTACGACTAAATCTTCAAAGTCGTCCACGCTTGCCTCCAACCCGACCATCACCAAGCAGATCTTCCCTTGGATGAAAGAATCGCGCCAGAACACCAAGCAAAAAAACAGCTCACCCAGCGCAAGTTCAGCTAACGGTGTGTGTGCCAACTCCTTCTTTCAATGATCACCCGCCTCTTTCTCAACCCATATCCCACCTGCTCCTGATTGATCAGGACAGATGTTGGCCCTTATATAGACCTACCTTAAAGTGGGATCAAAACAGAAACAGCTTTAGCCGATTGATAATTAAACGTATTGCTAATAGTGTTAAAGCAGCAGCCGTTATTGAACTTTTCAGTTTTGTTCCTGTTGGTGTATGTGTTAAAACATGAAATATGTGCAATTAGATTATTTTAGATTACAGTTACACAGTGCCAAGATTAGGGAAGGACAAAATGGACTACTAATTTCTAAACATATGTGTCGGTTCAAAAGGCAAACGAGCCATTCAAATAAAATGTGTGGAGAACAATCATTGACTAGCGTGCTGCACAATGCGATTTTGGCCGTGGGCATCGGTCCTAACACAATTTACATACCCGGTCAGTTCTAGGGTGCACATCTCTTAATAAATGGCAGTTATGAAGTGTTGACAATCAATATTAGACGGCTAACATTTTTATGTGACCGGTTTTATTATGGGGGACGATGCATTCAATTTCTGCATGTAGTAATTATGTTTTATTTCATTCCCACCCCAGCGGAGAGCAGTGGCGGCGAGAAAAGCCCTCCGGGTTCTGCAGCTTCCAAGAGAGCGCGCACAGCATACACGAGCGCTCAGCTTGTGGAGCTTGAGAAGGAGTTCCATTTCAATCGGTACCTGTGCAGGCCTCGGCGCGTAGAGATGGCCAATCTTCTTAATCTTAGCGAAAGGCAGATCAAGATCTGGTTCCAGAACCGACGCATGAAGTACAAGAAGGATCAAAAATCTAAAGGAATGGGTTCCTCGTCAGGGGGACCATCTCCCACCGGAAGCCCGCCCCTCTCAATGCAGTCCTCTGCCGGTTTTATGAACTCCATGCACTCTATGGGGAGCTATGACGCGCCGTCGCCGCCGTCTTTCAATAAGCCTCATCAAAACGCTTATGCCATGTCAACAGCCTATCAAAATCCCATGAAAGGTTGCCCGTCGCAACAAAAGTATGGTAATACGGCAGCGGAATATGACCCACACGGGCTACAGGGTAACAGTGGCAATTATGGGACGCCTAACATGCAGGGTAGTCCCGTGTATGTTGGAGGCAACTACGTGGATGCCATGCCCGCAACTGGGCCATCTATGTATGGCCTCAATCACCTACCACACCACCAGTCTGCCAGCATGGACTACAACGGTGCCACGCAGATGTCGGCCAACCAACACCACGGACCGTGCGATACACACCCGACATACACGGATCTGTCGGCGCACCATCCTTCTCAGGGTAGAATTCAAGAAGCACCCAAGTTGACTCATCTGTAGCAGGTTTGGACATAAGAGAAAGGAAAAATGAACAAACACAAACCCATGGGATGATGCAATGGGGTTGAAAAAGATGATCCAGTGGTTTCTTGCCGTGTCTAGAACCGCAGTTGGTGTTGATGTTGTCCTTCCATTCACCTATGAGCACATTCGTTTGTTTAGAAGACATTTCAGATTAGCCCATTAACCACAGCCCCAAAATACCAATTTAAAGACCACTTTATGCATACTGGGTAACTGTGGCTGGAGTATGCCAAGGAATAGGTGGTTTTTCTGTCTGATTCCGTGTGACCGACGTTTATGTCATCGTTAGCGTCTGTATTGCCAGGTTCTTCACATGTAGAACTGCCCGAGAACGAAGTAGTAGTGTACTCTTCAAACTGGCGATAGGAAACCACTGGATTGTTTTTCGTTCACTTCCCTTCTTTAACATACCTCTTTTTGAACGTTTTTTTTAAATTTTTTTTTAACTTTTTATTTTGTCCACCCAAACAACCATCAACGTAACGAAACAGTGCGCGGAATGTGTATGGCAAGACAAGGTAGCAGTCTACACTCTCTTCTCACTTTGATAAGTTGAGGTCTATTTTTGAACTATACCTAGGGGCTTCTCATATGAACTGACTAGAAATAGATTATTGCTTTGACGTTGGTACAGGGTAAATAATAAATATGTAAGATTTTCGTTAAAAGGCCTATATGGTCACCCCCTACCTTTCTGAACTGCTAGTGCCCCTCCTTCGTCCTCCCACCTCCCACTAACCCCCACCCCATCCCCCACACCCAACAAACCAACACACTCTGGGTTTGCTTACATTAGCCTACACTAATGCGGAAGGCCCATACTTTCTCATGTCTTGACTTAACGTGGAAACAGGGTATATTTGAACAAAATGAATGTCCGGAAAACCAAGCAGTGGTGTAGACGTTTCTGTTTACACCTAGTGCTTTCTCGTCTGGGCATCATTGTTGCACTTAGAGTTTACATTTTAATGGGTAAAGAAGAAAGGAAATCTTATTTTGAAGCGAAAGACCTTCAATCAGCGTCTTTTGGTATGTGTGTTCAAATGAACATTCATAAATATATATTTATTTGTTATAGCCAGTTTAAATACTTTCTTTTTGTATTATTTATCCCCCATGTATTTATATCGAGAAAGTGTACTTTTTTAGTATTTACCTGTTATAAAAAGAAGACATTGTGTTCTTGTCATTGTAACTAATTTTAGTTCTTGTATTTTAGAGAAACGTAGGTTTATGTTACCCTTGTACATAAACAATGATTTGAAATGTACAGGGGACGTGAGAGCGGTAACGAGCCGTTCCTGCATATTCGGAAACTAGACAGTATAGCGAAACTTTTTTTAAAACTTCATTTCTTATTTGTAGCTACTTTGATTTCCTTGTTAAGAGTTGGCTGTTGAAAAATTCTTTAATAAAATGTTATGTTATTCATTTCCATTTTTGTCACATGTCTATAACTTTTCACTCCACACACGGTATATCTCTCATCATGACTACTGAAAGAGCCCTGCAAGGCCGGGCCTGCAAAGCAGTAGTCACGTGAGGCGAGGTCAACCCAGGCCTTACTCTCTAGGTTTAAAAGGAATACTTCCTTCCATAAACCATGAAGGTTCTAAAAACAGAACCTTAAAATAATATTCAAGACTTGTTTATTTGGTGGGATTTTTTCTTGACATTGAATTAAATGTCAAGAAAATCTCAAAATTTAAACCTGAAAATCTCAACATTTAATCCTGAACAACAAGCTCACTCTCAGCATAGATATGAAAGTCTAAACTGCATAGATTTCCTTTTGAAAAGTAAAAGCAGTTTGCTCCCGGGTTAAAACCTTCTATTGTTCACGATAACTTCATTCAAATTCAAACATAAAAAGAGACATAAACCAAGGATACAATCCAGACATATTTATAATGAACACAGACAAAAACACCTATAAATATGATCACGTTGTTTACGAATCAAACAAAACGTAAGTGTATTATTGAACGTAAGATTATTTACCATAGCCACAAATTAGACAGATGGACAGATAGATGGATAGATAGATTTGAGAAACCAAGATAAAATGATAACCTTATTATAAAATTATTGTCCGTGGATGACAGGAAAATCCATTTGTGGGTAAAAGTGAAAAATCTAAGAAATAATGTTTTTTTTTTCCTGAATCAGCGATTTAAAAAATAAAAGTAGAAAGAGAGATCGATGTGTCCCAGTATCCCGCGGTAGCTCCATTCTGAAAGTGGGCTTCTTGAATTGACCTCCTCTTGTTCGAATGTCCACTTCCCCCAGATAGCTTTCTATACCCTTTTAATACCCAAACACCCACACACCCACATACTTGATCTTTTCCTGTGTTTCCTCCCAATGAAGAAAATATCGCAATAGCGTTCTAGTGCAAGAAATTCCAGACATGAGCAGCCATGTGAGCCATCCTGGCTTTAATTCTTCGGTGATTCTATGCGGCATATTTGGTGGACGCAAAAGCCTCTTTGCGTGGGGAAAAAGAGAAAAAAACATAAGGTTTATAAAAAATGCCTAAGACTACAAGTGAAGAAAGGGTGTTTTCTTTTTGTGATACTGAAGGGTAGAAGCGAATTCTTGAGGGTGGTTCCTGTCAGGCATTTTGCCGGAGAAAAGATTGATTACCGCTGCTACTTCACTGCTCAGTTTCTAAAAATATCTACCCCATATCTCATTTCTTTCAGTTTTCTTAAAAACATCTTTATTCTCTGTTTCATCAACTAGTGTGTTGCTTTATTACCCAAACCTATTCAACATGTATTTTAATTGTTTAGCAAACGTTAAACACAACTCAGGATTTGCATTTTTAAAGGCGACCTCTGAGTAAATGCTCGCAGTCAACGCTGCAAACTGTTTAATTTGTACACGATAAATCTCAACATTTAATTTTAGATGGACTTCACGTCCATTACGGAATAACAGCTTGTAACACCAACACATTTCTGCATGCGATATTAATTGAAATTATTCTAGCCAAAATGTAGCTACAACTTACGCGAACGTAGGTTTTCCCAAGAAGTCCAACAAAGGCTAAAATGAATAGTTAGCCTTTTTCACAATATAATATACGTCTGTCCGTATGGAATGAAGAATGCCCCGTTCGACAGAATCTTTAAACATCTACGAAACACCTCTATTTATTTAGACAATGCTGGGGAAATTTTATATATACGCTATATACAGCTACCTTTCTTGTCTGTTACTCTTGTCATTTTTTAAAGATTAATGACCCTGGCCGAAATACACAGCATGTGTATGTGCTTTTAACAGTCAGTTAAGGCCTGAGGATTACATCACCAAATGTGTATTCACATGGCCATTGTGTCAGAGCCTTACTTCACTACCCACACCGAATAGCACGGGTGAAACACATGGTAACCTTACACTTTTTTTTTAATAAGCCGCTGTCTACATCAGAATTCAATAATCTTCTTGAATATTTGATCGTCTCGGAAATATAACGCTTTCTTTTTGCCACAAGGCCCCACATTTTGATTGGCTAAGAGCGGTCATGTGATCAGGAATTGGCTGCAATTTCGCCCGTAGTCCTCAGTTTAGTAGACCCTGGTCCCCATACGCTAGTAATATCACCAATATACACAATTATTAAAGCCATCAAATGCAGCCGTAGCGGAAGAGCAAAATAAAACGGCGTCTTTTGGATGTGATTTTTTTGCGCATTTTGGTGTCGCTGGTCGCCCTTCTTGACTAGGCGAAGCGATGAATTTTGAATTTGAGAGGGAGATTGGGTTCATCAACAGCCAGCCTTCCCTTGCTGAGTGCCTGACGTCTTTCCCCGCTGTCCTGGAGTCATTTCAAACTTCATCAATCAAGGACTCGACAGTAATTCCACCTCCTTTCGAGAACACCATCCCCAGCCTGAGTCCTTGCACAGGCAACCAGGCGCGACCGAGGAGCCAAAAGCGAACCGCCTCTAATGGCCTCCAGCTCCGGACGCAGACAGCACCGTCAACGCAGCAGCAGCAGCAGCACCAGGGCCCGGTTTCCCTCTCGGGTGGTGCCCCCCTAGCACACGAGTTTCCATGGATGAAAGAGAAGAAATCGTCGAAGAAGTTTCCCAAGCCTGGAGCAGCTGCAGCAGCAGCAACAGCCACTGCTGCTGCCTCTCCCTCTCCAGCATCCTCCGGCTATGCCACAGCAGGACTCGAGTCCCCAACTGGTCAGTATATCAACGCGTAGCCACATTTCTTAGCATTTAAAAAAGATATACTTTCTGTTTGAGCATAGGGCTGTGTGATTTCATATTTGCTCCAGCTACATACATTACATTATCTTGATCCATTCTCACTAATACAGGATATTGATGGAATGCTATATTTTAACCATACTAATAAAACGGTGCATTACTGAAAATGCTTAATGTGAAATAGCCTAGTTATACGGCACATTTTGTCAAGTTTCTCAGTACTACCAATATACCATCCATTGTGAGATCAATAGCATACACGATTATGGTCGTTTCCATCTAGTAACAAACCAAAAATTGTCGATTACAGTGTCCTCGCAAGATAACTCTTACCCACCCCTCCCCCATTTCGTGGCGTAATATGCCAAATGCATGTGCATTCTTCCTGATAAACTTGTTGTTTCTTTGATGCAGAAACTAAATCTGGCAATGGAATAATTATTTCATTGCGGTTGATGTCAGCGCCGTCTTAATGATATATATTTATAATCATGTCTAATGGTTAGGGGTAGCCATTTTGTATGTCAGAATGCGGTGTGAAGGTAGCTGAACAAAACACAATATGAAGCTTACTCGGTTAAACTGCAAACTAGCCATGGAGAGAATTCTGCAATTACTGCTGCCGGCTACAAACAAGAAGTGAACCGACAGAATACAGACTGGAGATTTCTAGCACAGTCTATCCTATTCATTTCTTTCTTGATTTTGCAGAGGTGCAAGGCGCATTAGACAATGGCAGCGGTTCACGTCGACTGAGGACTGCTTACACCAACACACAGCTGCTCGAGCTGGAGAAGGAGTTTCACTTCAACAAATACCTCTGCCGACCCAGAAGGGTGGAAATCGCCGCACTTTTGGATCTAACTGAACGCCAGGTCAAAGTCTGGTTTCAGAACCGACGCATGAAGCACAAACGTCAAACGACACACCATCGAGACGGCCCAGACGGCGAGACAAGCGGCTTTGAGCCGCTGGAAGGTGCAGACGCCGCCTCGCCTTACTCGAACCATCCACCTGAATCGTCCGGTCCAGGTTCCAGCTCAGGTTCGGCGGCAGCGTCAGAAAGCGAGTCGTGCCCCCTGGCCGGTTGTTATACGAACAATGCTGACAAGGGGCAGCCCACGCGCGAGGAAGGTCAGGCGATGCAGCCGAAATCCGCATGTGTTCCTGACACAGCGGTGCACTCCCCCCCGTACCCAACGCCTACTACAGAGAGCTCAGCCACAATGGGCAGCGACGGACGAGAACATAGCGCGTTTCCAGAGCCGCATGACGCCAACTCATTGACCGATTTAAATTTCTTTTCCACAGATTCCTGCCTACAGATTTCGGACGCTTTATCGCCGAGTCTGCAGAGCTCACTGGACAGCCCCGTAGACTTCTCGGAAGAGGATTTTGATCTATTTACGAGCACTCTTTGTACCATAGATTTACAACATTTACAGTTTTGAATCACTGTACAATTAGGGAAAAAGCAATTCAAATGCACCCCGTTGCATTATTCATAATTATTTTCGACTATAATATTCCTGAAAGGAGAGAGAGAGACAGAGAGAGAGAGAGAGAGAGAGAGAGAGAGAATCCATTCTGGTCTACATTCAGACACAGCCGTGTCTGAAGACGAAGCCGTAGCGGAAAGAAATAATTCATGCCTTTGACAGTATTACGATGCTCTGTTCTAGTGAATTCACACCGGGATTGCCCATGTCCAGTTTCAGGTATTTTATTACCTTTTGTTTATCTGGCATTTAGCTTGTGCTGATAAATGTGCGGGGACTCTTTTCAGTAAAGCTCAATCATTGAATTCTCAGGAAATGTCAGAAATAAGGCTAGCTGATTTTAGGAAATTCTGCCGAGACGGGCATTGCCCCTGATGATGAATTTTAGAACTAGTTTATTTATTGAGATTCTTTAATAGAAAATTTCAAATTATTTATTGTACATTATTTTCATAGATGAAAATAAAACATTTATAAGTCGAAACAAGTGTGAATGACTTGCAAGTATTTCTTTAGCAGAATCTTATTACTGCTGTAATTACAATTATAATGAAAGAAGATTTAATTTCATGAGTAATCTTTGAGAAAATTGCAATGATTTATGATTTAGTCTACAAATAAGAAATGTACATCCATTATCCATTTGCTATACGACAACAACAGCAAAAACAACAAAACAACATCAACAACATTTTTTAATAATAATAATAATAACAGTATTATTATATATAGTAGCAGCAGCAGCAGCAGTAGTGGTGCAACTTGTTTGTATTTGGTCACACGCCAGGATACATAATTCAGACACAAAATGCCAATTGTGCCTACAGTTATTGTACCAGTTGAAATAGGTTACATGTTCCTCATATCTTACGTAATTATTATTATTATTATTATTATTATTATTATTATTATTAATGGGGATAATTACTGGAATGTGTGGTCTAAGATGCCAGTTAATTTACGCGGGCTCTAGCCTTGTTGATCTGGGCGCTTCTGGGTGCATTGGTGGGGACGTAGCCCCAAAATGGCGCTGGGAACACAATGAAGGATATGAACAATAACACAGCGGCCATTATCGAACGTTTTGGTTGTGGCTGAGAGCAAGACACGCTGAGCTGACCGGTCCCTGAATGTATGTATTAGTTTTAAATGAAGATTTTAACACAAAAGAAGACCTTGTCAAATCATAATGATTATTTTCGACATAATAATCAATAATAGACCCAGTATGTAATAGTTGGACCTGTCCCAGTGCACCATATTTTGACCAGACAAGAAGAGCATGTGTACTAAACAAGAACAGAGCACACGTACAAGAATGTGAACTACACAACAACAACATAGTAACAATTTACATTTTCTCTTTTTTGTGTAAGCAGCGTGTTATACAGTATCTTTGTTCTTACTACCAGTCATTAACATACATAAAAAACACTGAGTGGAATACAACTTACAAGTACAAAAGCAATACTCAACCCTTTCATGCATTAATTATTCATTTTATTTGTTGAGAATGGTATAACTTGCTACATCTCACCTTTTCATCTTGACCTTTTCTAAATAGCGCTTATAGATTATTTAATCTAAGCCCTAAGATTTCTTTGTGAGCCTACATCTTTATTATTACATTGAAAGGTAATGTAAAAGTTAGGTTAATGGCTTTATTATGTTATATTTACCTGTACAGGTGTAAATATGTACATTTGCATGTAAATGTGTTTATCAGTGAGCTGGAGTGGGACTGGGCTGAGGATACATGTATAGCTGTATGTTCACTCCACAGTCAGCTTTTTGCTATCACATCACTGCTCAGCTGTGCCTGCATATTTAATTCAATACAATTGCAGGAATAAGTTGCTGACAGGTACAAATCATTGTGAGAATAAGGAGAGTACATGATCTGTGATGGCTCAAATGATATAGTTCTGTCAAGTGTGGTAAGGAGGACAAGACTGACAGACACATTTACATGTGAATACCTGAAAAGACAGACAGACAGATACATGGATACAGGCAGCAGACAAACAAATAGATAGGTAGACAAAGAGATTCACAGACAGGCAAATACACTAGAAACAAGGTGCTTTGAATTTACATGGTTCAAATGTGTCGACCAATTGTACATGAATACATTGACACAATTATTGGCAAAGTCATAAACTGAAAGATGGCAGTTGGTAATGCATGTTGTGTTCATGTGTAACAGGCAGACACATTTGAATTGCATTACTTAGAAAGATAGATAGATAGACAGATCTGGCTAATTGGAGGGTTTAGGGGGGTGTAGGTGGGCGCATACAAAGTCTCGGCTATTGTGTCTGGGGAGTTGCAGTGGGGTGGACGGGATGAAATGAATGATTTTGAAAAGTGTGTGTGTGGGGGGGGGGGGATATGCCCCCCCCCATGATATAATGGTTCCGGCGCCCATGGTCAGATAGGTAAGGCAGAGATTACACATATTGCGATCTCAAAACAAGCTAAACAATGTCCTACTTACTCTGAGGTCATTCATGTCTAGTTAATATTTCAATGTCTACAGGGTACATTTTCCCACTAACATGATAATTTGTGGTGTGGTGCCATTTTATCTCTCTTTCTTAGTGTTTCTTGGTAGACAGCCAACTCTCACAGGTCTATCAGGTGTTCTCAGTCTCACGTTGCCATAATTAATAATATTTTTGTTTTTTTTCTGGTGCATGAGTCCTCTTCTGGGAAGTTGCAGCCTATAATAAGCAAAGGTGTATTGATATGGCAATTTCATAACAAGAGACAAATGTTAACATTTTCTAAAGTGGATCATGAGAAATAGCAATGCATGAACTGCCATAAGGTACTATGAGAAAGAGGTGGAGGTTTAAAGCATGTAAAAAGAAATGTAAAAAAAACTGTGACGCAATTATAAAATAAAATGCATAGCACAGAAGACATGTGCTCCGTTTTAGGTGAAATAAAAACATAAGGAACGTCTGCAAACAGTGACAGTGCTTGAGCTATAGCTTTCATTTGGCAACATCTGGTTTTCTGTACATACTTTTTATTGATCTCCAAGCAGAATGAAAATTACTTTTAACCACAGCCATTTGGACTCTTACCAGTTGTCATAGATGGCACAGTTCTCCCACATGACGGAGTGGTTGGCATGCTATCTAGGCTAAATGGCTGCCAAGAAAATATGCTGCACTCTCAGACACAAAATGCATTCTGTATATCAGCCTTTAATGTGAAGGCATTTTGTAATAAAAGTTAAAGCATTAGAGCCAACTAAAAACAGTTCTTTAAAATCATTTTCAAACAAAGGCTTCAATTAGAAGAGTCAGAGTAAAAATTATAAGATACATTTGTAATATGCAAACATCATATTGATTAAAAAAAAAAAAACTTGCAAAACTTAAAAAATGTTCGTGATGTATCACATATCAGCACTTTTACATGTATACCAATAAGCCACAACATTAAACAGGAAAAAAAATAACATTGATTTTCTCATCTGTCAAGGAATGGGATGAATTCGGGAACAGTTAGTTCTTCAAGTTAATGTGTTGGAAACAGGAAAAATGGGCAAGTGTAAAGATCTGAGCAACTTTGACAGGGTCCAAATTGTGATGGCTCAGTTTCATGTGTGTGGAACAAAGACTAGTCTGTCTGATCTAGTCCAACAGAAGAGCTACTCTTGCACAAACTGCTAATAAAGTTAAAGCTGACTATTATAGAAGGGTGTCGGAACAAACAAGGGTGTCGGAACAAGCATCATAGGTTGGTACGTATAGGGCTGTGTAGCTGTAGACATGTCAGAGTGCCATGCTGACCACATGCTCCCACAATATGCATGTGAGCTTCAGAAGTCGACCATGGACTAATAGAAGAAGGTTGCCTGGTCTGATGAATCGCATGTTTCTATGTGTGTGTGTGTGTTGCCTGGGGAGGAGATGCACGAGGATGCACCATAAGAAGAAAGCAAGCTTGTAAAAGCAGTGTGATGTTCTGGTCAATGTTCAGCTGGGTCTTGGCATTCATGTGGATGTTACTTGCTCATGGGCATGTTACTTTTTGCAGACCAAGTACACCCCTCAATGACAATTGTATTTTCTAATGTCAGTGACATTTTTCAGAAGGATAATGTGCCTTGCAACACTGCAATACCTGTTCAGAACAAAGAGATCAAGGTGTTGACCTGGCCTCTTAAATCCCCAGATCTCAATTCAAGCAAGCATATGTGGGATGTGCTCGACTAGCCTGATCCATGACGGCCCCACCTTGCAACTTATGGGACTTTGATTTGCTGCTAACATCTTGGTGCCAAATACCACAGCACACTTTCAGAGGTTTTGTGGTGTCCATGCCTTGCTGGGGTGGAGCTGTTTTGACAACATGAGGCAGACTTATACAAAATTAGGCCGGTGGTTTTACAGATTGTGGCTGATAGGCATATTTGCCTAGTGTAGCTCAATGTATAATGTAGGCATTTTAAATAATCACTTTAATTTACTTTTATTAATGAAATGAAATTTGATTAATCTCACATATTAATTACAAACTCCTTTCCCAAATCTTTTATAAATCCTAGAAATGTCACATCTTCCAGGGTCTTCCTACATGGCAGGCCAGTAGGGAAAAATGGTACTCAAACAATATGCCAAATATAAAAAATAATAAATATAAAATGTAGCATAAACACAGACAGAAAACTCGTGTCTGACTTCAAAACATTTACAATACCTTAATTCAACATCTTTTGAAGTTGCATAATATCCAGCAGTGGTAAATGCTGAATGAGTAAGAGATTAATTTTCAGGTAAGCACTTACAGCAATTCTTATTAGAATTTAGTGAATACCCACATCAGTGGAAAAGGTTACCCTACCTAAATCTAGCAAATAAAAGCTAGTTTAGTTAAGAGTTTTAATTAGACTACAAAACAATCACCAGGTAGGCCAAGGCATATATACAATTTACTTTGGAATTATCTGGAGCCTTGATAAACATTTATGAGCGTACACTTACAGTGTGATCATGGTCTAACATTTCAGTGAGGAGAAAATATTCAAATGAATAAACATAATACAATTAAGGTTCATTTGAATTCTTTATTAAAGAACATCATGTTTCACAGGGGTATGAATATAGATGGCCTGTAGACCAAACAACCATATTCATCCAACACTGAAGATCAGAGAATGCATATTTGGATACATGGCTTCAAAAATCAGGCAGTAAGTAGACTCTCACAAATAAGGTACAACAAAGGAGGAATGCCATAGAAAACCTTTTGGTTGCCTGAAGAACCTTTCAGTGGATGGTTATTTTAAAGTAATCTGAAAAAGACATCAGAACACATTTCACTTACTTAACGTGATGTATTTCCATGTGAGGCAGTGAGTGGAATCAGACCCAAACAGGCCCAAAATTTTTAACCGGGTATTTTTATGATACAGTAATTCTTTAAAGCTTTAAACTTTAACTTGTTGAAGATGTAGGCGAGGTGAATGACAGGGTAGCAGGCATTCATGTATTAAACGCTTCTCTTACACTCTCACTGCAGAAGAAAAACACTGCCAACTCTTGAAGAACCTCACTTGTGTAGATATGAACAATGAATTAACAGCTGCCAGCATTAACAAACTAAAATAATGAATACGTAATTACTTTTGAACAGCTGTAAAAAACAAAAGAAAACAAAAGAGTAATCCAGCGAGGAGAGTTACAGAGAAGTGGAAACATAAGTGCAGTAGGCTAACAATGAAAAAATGGGCAAATGGGAGGGAGATAACAAACATGCAACAAACATGCAATGAAATTATTAGTTAATATAATTTTATTTTGCTACTTTTACAAGATGGCAGAGTCAAATGTCAGAAGGTTCTGATGTAACAAAAATGTTGTCTTTTAAATAATATTACACAATGGACTGTGCTTAATTTGACATGGATTAACAAGGCAAATACAGGTCTACTTTGACCTCAGGTTGACATTAAAGATCTATTTTATGTAAATTACAAGTATGAAATAAAACATTTAAAGTTCAAAGAGCCTTCACATAAGACAAAGGTAAATGTTTTTCCTAGAACCACATGTCCAGGCTAAAGAGTGCCATGTCCAGGCTTAGGAATCTTTGTGCATGTATGTATGAAAACAAAAGTAGTTTCACACCTAAAATAACCCATATCCATGTTTCAAACAACTGCAGCACTGATGGACCTGGAACCCTGGAAGAAGATGCAAGTGCATTATGCTCCCACATACATTTCCAAGGTTTATAGTTGTCTAACTGCTCTTAAAGTCTCCAAAACTACAATTAGATGCCAGCTTCATGCCTACAAATTTATGTGGAAGGCTTCCCAGCTGTTATGTATTCTCCCATTTCCTCCAACATATACAGTAAGAGTGTTGTCTTGGCAAAGGGAAAGTGCATAAAGGACCAGTAACTCTGATTCTGAGTGTGATTTGAAAATTATATTTTTCTTTTAGATTTTCAGTGTAAGATCAAAGTAATAATGAACAAAGATACTTTCCTATGGCCTTACGTTCATAGCTACCAACAGTTATGGAGGGTTCTATCATCTGATCCAACGTAGTTTTAATAGAAATGTTTGGAATGTGACTTTGGGGTTTTTCATAGTAAGTAAACAATTGATCTATGCAAACATGTTTGGACTAATTTGAACACTATTCACTCTTATTCCCATATTAAATAACTGCAGATGTCTTGATGGCATCTTCATAATTTGTTCGTCTATTATTTATGAAATTTGATATTTGGAGAAAGAAACAATTTGCAAACTCTGGCCTCTGGCTTGCTGTTTATGCTAAACTATACACACGCAAAGGAATAATACAAGCCACTACAAGCAGAAACAAAATGATAGAAAATGGTTAGTAACCCTTCTTTATGCAACTAGAATTTATTGGCTATATACGTTAATGGCTATATTTATTACAAGTCTAACACTATTACATCACATTCTATTCTAAAATTATACAATAAAGCCTACACATGAATCAATCAATCTATCTATCTATCTATCTATCTATCTATCTATCTATCTATCTATCTATCTATCTATCTATCCATCTATCTATCTA